>JAQIVF010002477.1:0-10966 GCA_034698365.1 Steganacarus magnus | reverse complement strand
TAAAATTATCGAGGCTTTATGTGAAGAATAAAAAAAATTTCATGATCGTAATGCACGAGTTTGATGGGGCTTCTACTACAGTACAGTACTATACCTATGCATTTCAAACTCACCCCAACTTTTCCTTTGTATTTATTGAGCATAAAGTAATTCTTATTTTATACAGAAAAATACATAAAAGGCAGCGTATTCTGTAGTTTAACGTTAGTTCATAATTTAATTTTAATAATAAAATGCGAGAAATTATTATTCAATATTTTTTTCATGATCCAAAAATAACAGTTGTGTTTTCCGCAACACTAATTACAGACACCATTTATAAAATAATTTATTTAAAATCAATCAAAACCCTAACAGAGAAATTATGAAACCATATTTCAAGTTTTTCGCATCTTTTGTTTGGAGAGAGAGAGTGTGAGCACAAACTTGTTTTAATCGATATTTAGTGAAAGCGCGCATATTTTGCTACCAAAAGAATATATACTGTACAGTATATTGTGGTGAATAACTTCTTCTGTCTGACAACTAATGTCTTTTTAAAAATTTTTATTTCAAGATGTATGTATATATCGCTGTTTGATCTGAAATTTTAGCCTCAGACAAGTCTTTAACAGGCGGTCTAATTTTTGAAAGATGACAGATTTATACTAAGGGAGTGTAAAAAAACCACTAAATCGCCCCAAAATTTTGATCTTACATCCAATTTAAGAGAAAAAAAAACGTATTTACTCTCTCTCTCTCTCTCTCTCTCTCTCTCTCTCTCTCTCTCTGGCGCTCACAGACCGCTTAAATAGTATTATTATAAATTTGATTTAATGTCATGTTCGGGCATTAAATAACATTAAACGTCCCAATTTATTAAAGTATATAATTTATTAATTCGCTGCCCTTTTTTCTCTAATAAATATTCATTGAGATTTAGAAAACATAAATTATGGTAAACTAAAAAATTTTTTGCCCTCTCTTCTTTGTTGTACGAAAAAATTTTCTCAAATATATTATATCAAGTGCTCGAAAGAAAAATGTGTGCACAGAATTACAGGTCAATGTAAAGAATACTTATAATGCGCTTATAAAACGATATGTTACTTTATTTATAGAGAATATATAGACTATGTGCTGATAAAACAAAATAAAAAAAAGCCTCGATCTATGGTTAAAGTTAACAGCAATTTTCTTATTACAGTGTTTACACAAAATAATGGTTAGTTTTTTTTGCTGTTAGTTTTCAAGTTTTTTTTCGGTTGCCTGTGTTTTCTTAAATTTTTTTTGTTATTATCTTTCTATATATATTTTTTTCATTCTTTCACATCGCTTACTCAAAACAATAAGCAACAAATGGCATAAACGTTAGCACTGCGGCAGTAATAGCAGTATTTCATTCGAAAGATATTTTTCTCTATGCGTTTGTTTGGTTCACTAGTATTGTCGGAGACAGTTGTATATTAATAATGCGGCTTTGCTTCAAACGCATTGGCAGTTAAACCGATTGTGCACCTGAGCCACTATTCTCTATTCTCTCTCAATGTTTTGCTCGCTTCTTTTTTTTATATTAGAACGCAAATCAATAAAGTCATTGAAGCGATGATAACATTACGACCAATATTTAGGATTCACTGTCCAAAATGTAATGCACACACACAGTAAAATCTCGCTAATATGCGACTCGCTTTAATAAAATAAAATATTTGTTTGCAGTTTTACTACATTTATTTTATTTCAACATTTTGCAATACATTTTAATTCTGGAACAACAAATGAGTTTCAAAAATGTTTTTGATTGAAATGAGAGGAAAATAATTTTTAAACACATTCCATTTTGGGTAAATTTTAATTAAGTTAGCGCAGTATATACAGTATATATAAGCTGTATATTTGGTCAGTTGGTATTATTATTTCAGTTTTAATAATATTAATTGAAGTATGAAAACTTAATTTAAATACGTCTATGAAAATATGCAGAGCGAGTGTGTGTGTGTGTGTGTGTGTGTGAGTGTGTGTATGAGTGACACACCTTTTATAAGATATAAATTTTCATTGCATATTTTTACTATTATTATTACGTGTATATATTAAAAATAGTAAATATTCAGAGCAAATATTCGCTGCGCGTTTTAATGCTGTAGCAGTAAAAATGTAGTTTCTGTTATTCCAGAAAAAGTAATCTAAATTTAAAATACAAGGGCGTTATGAATATAAAAACTTTTAATATCTTACAATTTTAATGCAATTTGGTATTAAATGTTCGCAACCAGAATGTAATATTAACCGCAACAAACTCCATATAAGGCAACGAAAAACAGAAACAAAACAAAAATTACTTGTCTGAACAGATAATAGAAGCATACATATTAGAATTAGACTGTGATTAGAAAAATATATCATATAATAATATCTAATCGAAAAACTGTCTGTTGTGTGTGTGGAAGGGAACGGGGAATGGAAATAATACAATAAAAAGCTGTACGGCGTAGCGTTATGTGAGTGTCTGTGTGTGTTTTGATGCAATAATTATAAGAGTAAAATGCAATTTAATACCACAAGAGAGTCGTTTATAGCAATTGTTTCTCATTAACATCAACATTAACGTCTATCTCACCTTTAATTGCTAATGCATTACAAATGTTCGGCCGAAATGTCTTTCTGCCTTTTTGCGCTGTCATTGATACTAATCTATATCATAACATATATATACCATATATACCACTGCAGATTGAATCCTATCACATTTTTTTAAGTCAAGCATATAAAAAAGTTTTAATCTAATATTTTGATAGCATTTTTTTGTTGTGTTCCTATTTTATGGTTATTGTTATTATTAGACATTTCGGGTAACGAAACGCAATGATTGTTTTTCCTCAAAAAAAATAATGGTTCGTGTAGTTTGTATGTGCGTGTAATGTCTTATCCTTTTATTGTAAAACACTGTGTGCCATAACATCTAATGAAATATGCATAAAAGCGAATCCTTTTCTGCTAGTTTTCGCACACACACATACAACAAATAATTTACCTTTCGAGGAATACTTTATTTTTGCTGTACACATATCGTTGCCAGCACTTAATTCTATTACACATATATTAGGGAGAGATCGAAAAGGAAGATTTACTATGGTAACCATATTATTATGTACTGTACTAGCAATGCAGAAGAATGATATGCTTTACGGCGTTAACACTAACTAAACTAAACTAATCTACAATGCATATGCATTAAAGAGTTATGAGTCTGTGATAGGAGTTTGCAAGACTGCCTGAAAAAACAAATAGAAATAATAAGAGTAAAGTTTTGGTAACATTATTTTTGGTTTGCTCTTTAGATAACATTGTTTTTAACCAGTCTTGTGTACGCCTATCAGTGATACCAATACTTTGGCGAAAGCCTAACACTTGATTATGAATGCATTGCTGCACTCTATCAGGATTTGTTGCACTCATTTATCTCACATAATTCCTTATTATTCTTCAGGTCATCGCTTCTTTACATTCGCGCCCAGAATATCATTAGATTTAGATTGCATTCCCTTTTTTCACATTTTCGAGTATATTTTTAATAGATAATTCAATTAAGATCAACTCTATAAATGTTTAAATCAACCATTTATTTAATGATAAAATTTTTACTTTTTATAAGACCAAAACTTTACTGCAGAATAAAATTATAGAAAAAATATATGATTTGAAAATACTTAAGTAAGAAAAGTAACAGTAGTTTTCTCTCATCGCGCAAAAAATTTGTTTTGATAGAAATTTAATGTTTAGTAAACATTGCAAACCAAAAGAATTTATACACAAAAATTTTTATAGCTTTGTTTTTGTTGCCATTCTTGCACTCACTTTGCACTGCTAATTGGATTTTGCTATAGTTTTTGCTATGCTATATGCTATTTGTTTTAACAGTCTGGTAACTAATTGCGAATAACAATTTTTTTCCTGGTTATAAACACTGGCGCGCATAGAGAGTGAACAGTGAACATATGAGGTTGAGATGAACATCTGTTAGTCGATGTAAATTAACACCACTGGTTAAAAATCTCTGACCTCCAAAAATCTCAAATATCAACAGATCTTAAACTTTGCTAACACTGATCCCGTGTGGTTCGGTGTCATTACCATATCATGCGTGTATAATGTGTGTGGTTTTGCAAAAAAAAATTAAAAATCATTTATTTTACTCTCAAAAAATGTAAAGCATTAAAAGCACGCGATTTATTCTTTTTTAACTAAATTAAACTAAATTATCTATAATTGTAAAAAAAAATACTACCTCACTGTACGCGGATGTCTTGAAAAATTCTTCATAAAATAGCATTAATTTTTCAATTACATTTTGAGCACAAATTTAACACAAACTTTAAATATTGTTACGCAGAATTTCTGAAATTATAAAACAGAAATAATGTATTTATTTACAGGCGATTAAGGGTTTAGGCGTAATGATATGTAACAAGATTTCTATGCTAATTTGAGTAATTACAGTTCGCTTAAGAACTGTTTTATATTCTAAGCATGTGAATTCTCTCTCACTTTAATTATTGCACATTAGTAGAAAAATTATTTCGGATAAAAATGCAAAAAACCAAGTAAAAGCTAAATTATATGGCGACCCTGACGGGCCAGCGGCTCGTAAATGAGTGAATAAAGCTTTGACATAATCTGTGCAATAAAATTAATTAAATTTTAAATAATTTAAAATTTCTACCAAAAAATAATGTATGAGAGTGATAAGAAAACATCACGATTTTAGTTACTAAGTGAATTTTGCTTGTAGTTCTGTTGTGTTGCATAATTTTAATAATCATATTTACATTTTTGGTGAGCAGATTTTTGCTCAAATATCCAACGTGTAAGCAATTGTCGTAAGCACTAATAATACTCAATTTTTTAGGAAATTTTTACCGCAATAAAAAGATTGCACAAAGAAATTGGATAAGAAAATTGTAACTAAAAGCACACTTTAAAAGAATGAATTACTAATTTGTAATACGGTTAGGTATTACTCACGTATAGATTAATCATACTCACGACTATAATTCAAATTATATTTCTGAGAAAAAATCTTTAATCTGAAAAATATGTAAGCATGCATACATCTTTAATCGATACTACTTATAAAAGACTTATAATAAGCTTACGGCGACGTGATTTGCCTGTTAATCAGTATATTAGTGGCGACATATATAGTGATCGATATATATGGTAAGCTATTGCATGCTATTTGTTTGCTCTCTCTCTCTCTCTCTCTCTCTCTCTCTCTCTCTCTCTCTCTCTCTCTCTCTCTCTCTCTCTCTCTCTCAAATCTCTTATATAAGTTGTTGTTGTGTTGTGTTATTTGTTCATCAATTCGTTTTAACTGTTGGTGTTGAACATTACATTATTCTACACATTTATTCTGTATCTTGATTTTATTCAAAGAATGGTTTATAGTCTCCCTAATCATAAATATTTCTCAACTAATGGACTGAATCTATTGCTCGAACGCTTTCAGCTCTTCAAATATGTGATATCATTAATTATTATCTTCTGCTCCTGTACTGACTTTAGCACTCATTTTCTTAAAGGCGTGTTCATAAAGATTTTATTTTATTGGGGAGACAACTCTTTACGCTGTAATATAAAATACCCTTAAGATTGTGCAGTGCACTGCGCTTTTTAAAAACAAATTGCATTTTAGGTTAATTGATGAGCTAATAAAATAAAGATACGACACGACGAATAATATACAGCACACAACAATCATTTTTTTTCTGTTATGTCAGTTAATAAAAGATGCGCTCTTTATCTTAAATGTCGTAAAAATTAACTCTGAAACTCATTCATTTATCAGACAGTTTTCTGTTCCAATGTATTATTAAATTATTGTTTTTTTTAAATTTCATTCCTGAAAATTTTTTCATTAAATAATCATTAATTTGTTTGCATAAACTATCTTTTTATTTGGTTTTTTTGCGCGTGCAATCTACTATTTAAAAAAAGTTGTGGTCTTTAGATTCATTTCATTTATTGGACTAAAATATAAAGATAACAGTTTTTATGCTCTATTTTGCTCGAAAACTTTTTTCCTCAGCGAATAAAGAAAAAATAAATATACTGTGTATTATTTTTAGCCAGCTATCATCAGCGATGGTGTTGATGATGGTTATGATGATGATGGGTGCTATGATAATAATGAACAACAAAGCAAAATAAAGTCAAACTTCTTTGATCTAATCTCGTGTAAAGTGTTTGCGCCATTAAGTTATATAACGCGAACTTTTATTATTATAACGCGTTAGTTTTTTTTGTACAACAAAAACTATTCGGCCATTTTTAAGCTCGAAATACTTACAATCCTACAGAACTAGTGTTCGTTCGCATCATTATCTAATAACAAATTACCAGAAACTTATTGGCATCACATGTTAGGGAATATATGTGTTGTGCGAGAGTTTTCTGTTTAATGGCAGATTTTTTGATTAAAGATTTTTGCGTGTAATTTTTATCGTTAACTGCAAAGTTAATAGTCATTTTGATTAATTTTGGAAAATTTTTTAATCTTTTTTTTTGTTGCTTTTATTGTGAAATAAATTTTCGGATTTTTTTAAAAATTTAAATTAAACAAAAGATTTTCTTACAAATTTTATAATCAGTAAAACCACAGAATATTCTATCTCATTATTTATATATTTTTATTTATTTAGGAAAAATAAAGCTATCTTTGCATTTTTATTAAGTGTATGCCAACGCATTAGAGAGGCATAAAACTCTTTGATAAAAGATCTTAATTTAATGCGAATTTTTTTAAAACACAGTTATTCCGGAATTTGAGAAATCGATTCATATTAACTGTAATATAAAAATTGTTTTAAGGCTGTGCAATGTTTTTGAAAGCAATGAATAGTCCGAATTATTTATTCTATTATTTTTGGAATAAATTTAATGTTTATTTTGCATTTAAAAAAATCTTACAATAAATATCTTGATCTCTATTTACATATTTATTTATATTCACATTCGCGGCGTATTTTTATCAATAAATTGCTTAATTTACAGCTGCTACACACATGACATACAAATAATCCGATAATCCAACAAATTCAGTTCATAAATACTAATAGAGAGATAATTTTAAAAGTGTCATCTTGCGCTTCCATTCGCAATCTGAGCATTCGATACATAGCAGATGTTGCTCACTGACACTGGCGAGACCTAAATTTAACATTACATGCGTTTAGCGCTAATAGAAGACATTTTTAAACTCACTTTTCCTCAAAAGAAAAGTGGAGCTTACGGATTTGACAGCGCTTTTCTTGTTTGTCCATCTGTTTGTTTTTCGCAATTGATTTAAGTTAAATGCAAACTTTATTTCAATTTATATTTAAATAGTTAGCTCTTATTGAATTCTCATTTCTTGTTTTTGTTATTTAATTTTGATTGTTTTATCATCTAAAATCTCCTGTAAACGTCACTAAAATGTTATTCCATAAAAATTCTTTAATTAGATGTAATATTATATTCACTAGAATATATAATATCACAACAATAAAAATAGACTGAATTGATTCGCAAATAGAGAGCAAGTGTTTTGCTACATAACCTAATTTAGCGCATGAAACTTTATACTTTCTTTTTTGCTGTATCGAAACTATAATATTAGAAATTGAGGAGTATATTCATAAATAAATACATATTTATTATATTCAACCTCGTAATACTTTTGCAGAAAGAGGATTCGCTCTTTATTTAAAGATAGGTTCTTAAATGTGACAAAGAGAGAAAGAAACAAAAGTAATAAATAATATTTTATTAATTAAATTATTTTTTAAAAATAATTCTATATACTATTTGTTGCAACTTCTCAACGCTTCATTTGTTTATCTTTTCTTAAAGTGAGAGAAAAAAAAACACATTCACATTTCTCTTAATAATACTACACCATAAACATTAAGCTCTCTACACTTTCCACTGTATGTGTTTGTATGGCACCGATAACAACAACAACACATACATACAACGCACGCCACACTGCAGTTTTTGCCCCCTAAAGCATACTTTGCTTTCATGCAATTATGTGCTGTAAAACTTAAAATTTATCAGAGAAAAAATACACAACCATTTACGCCAAACCAAACATTTTTCTTCTTTTTATTGGTGTTTTTTATTTTAAAAATTACATGGTTTTTATCATAATACACTGCGCGAGAGTAATATTTCTTTTCTTTGTTTAATAACAGTTTTAGCATATTATTAATTAGGAAGTATAAAAATCTGATGAAATAACCTATTTTTTGTTTTTTTTGTTATAATGTTTTTCATTCGCTGAGTCTCTCATTTAAATAATATAAATTCGCATTTATACTGAAAAATCTTTCATATTAAAGTGCGCAAAACAACTAAAAAAACGAAAGAATAAATGATAATAGTAATAATAATAATAATAATAATCTAAATGTATAATAAAAGGAAGAGAATAAGAATTATGGTGTATTTTGCATTATTTTTTTCTTTTCGTTTAATGCAACCATTTTCGGATCAATCCATTACTTACTCCGCGAGGAAAAAAACTTTTTTTTACTGCCGTTTCACTACAAAAGCGAAATCATTTCACACATGAAAGTTAACTAACACACAAAATTATAGTACATTTTTCCCTTCTCTGTGTGTGTGTGTGTTATACATTGTGTTGCACACACACACAAATACAGTGGCTTTAAGCGAAACTCATACAACTTTAATATGGGAATAAGACTTGAGAGTCTTTATGAGTTAAGATTGTGTGGATCACAGGCGAATTATTACTACTTTTTTCCTAACAAATACGCGATCAATATTGAATATAAGTGTGTAGTATATAACGCATACTTACATATATTTTTCTCTTTTTAATGTAATACTAAATTATAAAGCTTTTTTTCGGTGGAATATATTCAGAGTATTTTTTCTCTTTTTTTTTTGTTTCTATGCAGTAGTTATATGTATATTTGTATTGATATTCCAGTATATATATATAATTCTTTATACGTATTTTCATAAGAGTAGAAATTAATGACACTTTAATAAATGTTTATTTATTTGCGCGACAGTGAGTTTAGTAAATAGTCAGTCAGTTCTGTCGCACGATTTCATGAACTGAATGAAAAGTATTTTTCTTTTTTTTCTCTTTTTTTCGCTTATTTGTCGCTTTAACTTCACATAGAAAGGTGTGCGCGAATGAATGATTAGAAACCTTTTTTCTCTGCGCTATCATCAACTTTTTAGTTTTTTATTTTATTTTAGTTATTTTTTAACAACACAAATAATTAAAGTATATATCATTGCAAATAGAGAGAGAGGATAGCGCTGGGAGAGAGAGAAAGAGAGAACGAAGAAAAAAATATACACATTTAGATCAGATAATAAATGATAGCAATATACTAAATGAAACAAAAGTTTTTAGTTTTATTTGTCGTCGCATTAAGATGTGATGCGTTTATAGTATAGATGTGTGTGTGATTATCTATAGCTGATTTTTTTTTCTATAGTTGATTGGCAGACATCTCTTACTAGTCTCTTGCTTTGTTAAGTAGTAAATTGTTGTTAAATCACAAAGTCATTGAGTGATTTTGGCGCCTCACGAGTCGCTTAATTAAAATGAATTGCCACCGATCGACATGCTTTATATGGTGCTTCTTCACTCGAACATTAACGATTATCATCAATTGCTTTCTTTTTCTTTTTAGAATCTACCTATTAATAACAATGAACGTTAAATTCTCTCTCTCTCTCTCTCTCTCTCATCTATTTTTTCATATATATTCTCTCTGTCGAAAAATCATCTAAACCCCCAAATGATTTTTTCCACTCTCTGGCAGTGGAGTAAGGAAGATAAAAAGGAGTAAAATGCGATGCATTGAACGGTAATGGCATTAGTATTAGCCCGTAATTCGTCCAATGATAAGCTGCTTTTTTGCCATTATTATACACTAAACTAAAAGTAAAGCAATGAAAAAATGCCTTTACATGAGAGCTAATGTTTATTGATTTTAAAAGAGAAAGAGAAAAGAGAAAACTGTGTCTCTCGTTTCACTATTTTTTTTTGTTATTCTTCTGCACATTCTTCTCTCTCTCCCCAATCTCTTTCTCTTTCTCTCTCTCTCTCTTTTCTCTCACTGTTTATCATCACTTTATATAATGCATTGCTGCCCAGTGTTTATGTTAATACACGGCAATGTGTATGTTACTCAGTTTTCCACTTTTACTATGGATATTGCTTTTATGTTTTTGTTAGATTTTTTTTACTCTCTTACACACGCAGCCAAGTAAAACAAAGTATAATAGATTTGATATCGAATGGAAACTCTGTTTTCGATCTTTATTTATGTGTTTTTTACCACATTATAGCGAGTATTGATGACTTTTTTATCAAAAAACTTATCAAGAATTGCTAATTTTCTGTGACTTATCTCTAAAGATTTTATGTGAAGCTAAATAATGTAAACATTAACAGACAATAAAAACCAAAAAATAATGTGTGTAAAACTAACAGCTCTTCAGGAATCAAAAAATAATAAGAAATAAAAGTTTGTGCGATAAATCATTTGTTCGGTTATAAGTAACAAAAATACGTCCACGTTTCCAGTTTCTCGTAAATTATCATTATATAAGGAAAAAAGTGATGACTTATTTTAACTAGAAGTTTTTATTTTTGTCATTACTGTAATTTGACAAAAATACTTAATGTTATAGATATATACAATATATAAGAGAGATATATAACAATAAAGAAATAGTTCCAGAATATAAGACAAATAAGTCTTTCTCTTATATCCTTATTGCTTATTTTTTGCGACGTCTCATTTTTTACTTCGCTCTCTCTTCTCTTCTCTCTCTCTCTCTCTCTCTCTCTCTCTCTCTCCCAACTATTACTTTTTCTTTCTCTTTTTTGCTCGTCTTTAGCGAAAAAATTGACTGTTTTATGGTATTGTATTTTTGTTATATATATATACGT
>JAQIVF010002476.1:0-10967 GCA_034698365.1 Steganacarus magnus | reverse complement strand
TTTGAGTGCTATTATTTATCATACTATAATTTCTGTAAATTTTCTTGTCTAAAGTATTAAAGAAAAAAGTGAATTAATTATTCATGTTTAAACTTTAAAGAGAATCGATTGACAAATGCATTCACTAATACACTACAATTTTAATTAGTATTAGTAACTTTCACATATCACAAATAAAAGTTTTGAATAATTGATATTTTATATGCTTCATTATAATTTGATAGAAGTTGAATTAATTAATTAAGTGAACTTTAGTGAAGATACTTAAGAGCATTTTGACAATTACAGATTCTTTTGTAATTATGTTAGAGATTAATTAAATGTTGATTTTAATAAATCTAAAATCTAGATATAATTTGTGAAATGGTTTGATTGAGTGATCGCTTGGCATTAAATTTTTAATTATTTATTGTATACGAAATTAGAAGATAGAAATATAAAAATATACAGCATTTTAAATGAATATAAACAAAAGACGGTGTTTGACTAAAATACTGAGGATTAAATCAGCCGGAAGTCATTTATATAAAATTGGTTTATCACCACACACTTGGTGATAAACCGAGATGTAATATAACTTTAGGTAATCCAGTGTTCATTTTAGTGATGACTTATATCGTAATAATTAAAAGTGTCTAGTGATTGATCATTAGAATACTGAAACTCACATAATTGGCGATTTTTCTTATTTTCTGATGATTAAAAATCATATGAATATAACAGTATTAATTGGTTATCATTTGGTTATTGCATGTTTGTTAACAACATGGCATAACTCGTTAAATGGAATCAAATTCAAATTAACACCGTTTGATATGTTGGCGGATTATAATGCGCCCATTGATATAGGGATGAACGACAAACAAGATATCTATAGGTTAATTAAAAGGATGAGACTTTTACTTAAGATAATAAAAACGGATAAAAACACTCCCTTATTGGATGGTTCGGTGGTGTGGTATGTCAATCGTACCATTAACCCTTCACTCAACACCACTTCAATTATTGTTATTCACAATTCCGTGGAATATATATTTTTGCATATAAAGCTATTTTTAGTGTGTGAGAGTGAGTGAGTGAATGAGAGAGAGAAAGAGAGAGAGAGAGAGAGAGAATAATTTTTTGTAGCGATTTGCTGCATAAACCTCTAGTTTATGGAATACCCTGTATTCGGTAAAATGGATTTAGTGGCCAAAATAGCGTGTGTTTACGCTGCAATACTTTTTCATTTGTCTTATAGTGATCTTATTAGGTATTACATCAAAAATCTATTCTGAATCCAATATACCATATAAATTATTATATGATTTATCTTTGAAGAATATTCATGTTAGTGATTGAAAATTTTTTTTCATTACCGCGGTACGGTAGTGAAATTGCAATTTAGCTCCGGTAATGGCACGGTAATGAAGTGAAAATATATAATTTTGCCGGTAATGAAACGGTAACGGTATTTGGGCTTGCGGTAGTGGAACGGCAATGGAATTTGACTATAATGAATAGAGTTTAAAATATTAAAGTAAAGTTTATATTAGTATTAAAAGCAAATACTTATAAAGTAAAATTACTTTTAATAAACAACATTTTGTGTGGATTAACTGCATTTTCTAGATCCTAAAGTCATATGAAAAAAATTTTCTGATTCAAAATGAGTGAAACGGTAGTGTTACGGTACGGTAACGACACGGTAATGGCAATTGATTTTTGCTTTTTACCGGTAACGAAACGTTTACACAATAACTGATAGCATTAATCAGGCAAATGATGTGCGCTTATGATAGCAATTAAATTATGATTTATCGAAAAGTTATTTTATTTATCAAAATTTTTTGCTGTATTATTTCAAACCAGGAAAAGTTAACAAAACATTACAGTTATAAATCAAATCTCAATCTTATACTCTTTTCTCGTTAATTAGACTATAATTATAATTATCAGAGAAATCATATAATACGTGTCCACTTGTCTGACATATTATTTTCTGTACGTATATTATATAACTGTCGTCAAAAAGCGTTTCTTGTTTTATCTATTTTCGAACTTAAGATCAAAAGTATTTTTAAGAATAAATGACACATTAAAAATTCATGTGTGAGTTCTTTGATCACACAATTAATACCTGCGTACGTCTGTTTAATTAAGCTATGATGTGTTGTGGTGCGTACATTTGCAATCAAAAATATTAAAATTTTTTGGTATATAATTTTAAGACACGAGTTTAATTAAGAATTAAATACAGAAATATTCAATGCCCATATGGTTAATAATTTAATAGATGTTTATATAAAGTATTAAATAATGATTAATATTTTCGTTTATAAATAAATCGAGAATAAACTTCTCTGTTTCGTTAGATGTTATATTTTAATTGAAAATTCCCGGCTTTAAAGTAAAGAGTAAATAAAATAAACTGATTATAGTGAAAATAGTAAGAAATGTTATTATAGATTTAAATGCGCATGTTTTCCTAGTATCAGAATTAACAATTAATTGTTGGACATCATTATCATTATCCACCGTTACTAATGTATGAGTTAATGAAGAATCTGTGACGTCATTATTCGTAGTATCTGTTGCGTAATTATTTAGTTGACTATTGGATGATTGGTTTGTCTCCGAAGTAATGATTAATTGTTTGCCATCGTTGTCGTTGTCGTTGTCAATCATTACTGTTGTATGAGTTATTGAAGAATCTATGATGTCATTATTAGAAGAAGAATAATTATTTAGTCGGTGATTATCCCTGATTTCAACAGTTGTATATGATTTAGGCGTTAAAATATTAATAATATGAATCACACCATAACCACAATAACAATCACTCTCGCAATCGTATGTGATCTTCAATTTTGCACTTATCTTACGAAAAAACTTTTCGTACTGTTGGATAACATTGTTGTGTTTGTTGTATTTGCTAATATCCTTAGCCTTATTATGCTTAAGCTGATCGCGTTTACGACGACGAATCAACTCTTTAAGCAAATTTATTAACGAACTTTGACTTATTCTTTCTGATTCCGTTAAGCGATTTTGAACGCTAATATTAATGGACTCAATAACAAGATCACGTACGCAACAAATCGCTCTGTGATAACCAATTTGATCGCTTTCTAGATAATCGCCAAATACATTATTCCAGTCAAGTTTTGTAATATTGTATTTTACTGTAATGTTTCGCTTGCATTCTCTGATGTAATCATTCTTTATTCCAATAAACTGTTGTGAGCTTTTTTCAATTATTTCAAAACATAGTATTAGCAATACTATTTCGGTTTGCTTGTAATGACTTAACGTCTTTTTTGAGACCATATTTACTGCATAATAACAAGTTTCAACAAAATGTATCAATAGATCGATGTGACGTAATTTAGTTTAAAACAATTGGTTTCTGTACTTCAATTTAATGCAACACTTGTTTTATAAAAAAAAATTAAAGTGTAAATGTATGACTATTTATTATTCGCAATTTATAAAAACTATTTTTCTGCTAATATTTTCAGTAGTTGTACAAACTATTGCAAAAACAATAGAAGTGATAAAAAAAGTTTTTATTCGAAAATAAACCTGCTATCAGTTGTGATAAACTGTAAATAGTTTATAAGCACAATATCAACGATACAGTATATTGCTTTTTGAGATAACAATTCAACTAAAATTAAAGTATGACTTGTGAACGGCTTGCAAGCGATATGCAAAAAAATGCAGTTGCGATGAAATAGACTGAATCGCGTTTTACATTTGGATTACTGTAAAATCAATTTAACTCATTATATAAAATCCTGTACATAGTATTGTATGATGAATTTAATAAATAAAATTAATATTAATGACATTATTCCGTGACAGCAAACAAATTGTCAATAAATACAAGTAAAGAAACAAAAAACAAATTTAAATATTTCTGTAAATTAATGCAGTTGTGATTCGGGATATGTTAAAATTTCCAAAAAAAATTTGATCAAATAATCAGTTTATATAGTCTTCAAATAACAAGTTCAAATGAGATTGTATCAACAGATACTTAAAACATTGATTAACTTAAAACAAGCTTTTTCTGTACTTCAATTAAATGCAGCACTTGTTTTCTAAAAATTTAATGCATAAATGTATTACTATTTAAAATTTACAAAAACTATTTTCTAGTATACAGTAGTTATGAAAATTAACAAAAAAACAATAGAAGTGATAAAAATATTTTCCCTACAAAAATAAACCCGATATCAGTTCTGATAACTTCTAAATATTATGAACGAACAACATTATCAATACTATTTCATTGTTGTTTGCAATGACTTACAGTAATATCTTGATTTTTAAAAAGTTTTTACAAATTTTACAAATAAAAATTTTAGTTTTTCGCCACATTTGGATACCGAAAAATCTGAAATATAAAAATCTGATTTAAACCTGTGATCAAATCAAATCAGTTTAAAAATTGTTAAATAATTTATTTCTCATTTAATATTCTAAAGGAATTCGGGTGTTGTTTGCACAAAACAATTGCTAACGCAACACATCATGCAATAGAAGTGTAAAATAGTGTAATGGCTTATGTGGTGATTAATGTGAGAGTGTTTTATAGAATATTTTATAAGAGTTCTGGTGATAATTTGTGCGAATTAAAAAAAATTACAGACGAAGAACCATTGCGAAAGCATGGGCTAAAAACTTGTTTGTCGCTGAAAACTAGACATTACACTCAAAATGAGTAAGTAGTATAATTCAAAACAAGAGCTTACAAAAGAAAAATCACAACTCTTTCAAAATTACTTCTATATCTTAATGTTTAATCAAAGTGTGAGCCAATTTATGATAGAGTTTTTAATTAATTAAGATTATCTAAATTAGAAAACACTTCATAACATATAACTCCTAGTGTTATAAATTATTTATTCTCAACATATGGAAGTAATTATAAAAGTATTTAGGAAAACTTTTTTATAGTATTTTTAATTTAATACAATAATTCAGGTTTTTAGCTCCCTTTGATTTTAAATCAATGAGCTATTGGATTTGGCATGTCTGTCTGTCCGTCTGTAGACAAAATAGGAGGCTTTTTTGGTGAAAAAATTATTGATGGGCGGCTTTTTTTGGTGTAAAAAATTTAATAATAGGAGGCTTTTTTGGTTAAAATAATTAATTATAGGAGGCTTTTATGGTGAAAAAATTTAAATATAGTAGGCTTGTTTGTCTGAAAAATAACAATATTTTTAGTATAATTAGTTATTAGAATTATATTGTTGTTTTAAAAAAGTTTTTTGTATTAATTTATTTTTCTAAACAATATTTTTAAGTTAAGAAAACTTTGTTTAAACAATTCGTATTATAAAGTATGTATAGTTCAGAAAAAAATTAACAATCTTCTATAAATTTTTGTCTTAAATTGTTGGCTTCATAAATATTTGTGATGTTCAATGTTCTAGTGCTGAACACTGACTGAAACTAATTTTTGTGTGCACTCTCTCAAGTACTAATCACAACAATGTTTTTAATTAAAAATTTTTTTTGTTTAAATAATAGATACTATTGTTAGCTGAGAAAACACAAATATTTTGCCTTAAATTATTTCATAATGACAAGAATTTAATAAAAAATGTAATTTTAAATTTATTTTCTTTTATTATTGGTAAATAGTTTTAAATTTAAGCCTTAATAATTAGATAAATATTTGAATAAATACTGAATTATATCAATTTCGTAGAAAGTTTACAATATTTAAAGATTATATGGTGCACGCCTTCTGTTTGAAATATTTCTTTTGAAATAAGTCTTTATAGTGTGTGGGTGTCTCTTACTGATTGCCACAATGTGTCTGTGAATTCCGTTTCTCTCAGTGTAGTAAAACGAGAACTGTTTTTCTACATCAGGAACCCCTCGTTCGACATATTGATTAGCATGGTATATGTAATCTTCGGCTCGCAATAGATATCGTTTGTAAGTCCTAGAAAACTCTTCAACAGTTCTTTTTCTCCAGTGATTTATTGCAGAAGGAAGCGATTTAAATCTTAATGAGTTACTTCTTGCCGAAGTAATAATACTTTGAACACATCGGTTTCTGATATGATATGCTTCATTAATACTTTCAGGCTCTGAATATAGATAATAGTTTGCTTCTGTTTTATAAAACTCGTAGTCATCGTTAAGGCGTTGTAAAAGATTATCGACTGGTGTTTTCTCTAAGTTAAGAACTTCATAAAATTTAATACTAAAGTTTTCATAGTTTTGCCGAAAGTTATACAAACAGTCCATAACTATCTCGTGGAATGCGAACTCAAACAAAGAGCAGAAGTTTTTAAAGTGTTCAAAGTTATTCTTTGCTATTATTTCTCTCATCTTTCTAAGAGCAAAGTGCGCGGTTGCAGCTGGAAAGTCAGTGGAAATAGTGTTTGCTAACGGTGTTAATGCCATCGACCAGTCCATCACAGTATCATATAATTGTGTTATATTCCTTTCATACCCATAGTGCTCAAAATTGAAAATATCTCTGTTTTCATTTACATTAATATTAGCCATTTGTATGAACGCATTCACTTCTGCCATCATTTAAACGCGTCATAAAACTAGATAAGAAATGGGCGTTAATATAAAAATGTTAAATTACGTAACGCTTGGTATATCGGGAAAAATATAAATTATTATTTATTTTAAAAATAATAATTTTTAAATTAAAAATATATATTATTATTATTTTTTTTTCAATATTTATTTCTTATTAAACTGAAAATATAAAATAGATCACACTAAATATTTTTATTATAATTTTGTATTCAAAATTTGTGATCAATAAAAATAAAAATTATAAAAGTTTATTAATAATTATTACAAAATTATATCATAAATAACACAAAAAAATATTTAAAAAAAACTTAAAAATATTTTACATTTACTTTTATTGCAATGTTGAACTTTGAACGTTGTTTTTATTATATTATTTAAAATTTTCATAACATATTTCATACAGCTTTAAATAATAGAACTGGTGATAAATAATTTAATGGATATCTGTTTTAATGTTAAAAATATTTTATGTTAAAGCGTATACCTATTTCTACAACTATTTCATGCAAACTGCATAATATGCATATCGCACCAAATTATCTCTAATGCTTCACTACTCGTTGAATTGTACTTTGCTTTTTTAGATAATATTTGGTATATTTTGTAATTATTATATTACTTCTATACGAGTTATATTGGGTAAAAATATTATTTAATCAGAATTTAAATATTTAAAAAAATTATAATTTTAAAAATAGACTGAGAAATTTTCAACAATAATTTAATTTTAAATAATATTAAAGCCAGATTACTCAAAGTAGAAATAAATTTTTACTTTTATCAAAGAATAAATACACAAAACACAATTAGTTTTTGTATGTTTTATTATACTGTAATATTTCTAATATTTTCGTAAAATCATTCAGTTTTGTGACATATTATAATTAGTGTAAATTCTTAAAACTTTTCAGAACTATTTTCGCAAACTAAGCTCTAATAAGAATTTTTTATTTATATTTTGGGTAATATTGTTTTAAATTTAATTCTATATAATTATTTATTTAATGCGTATAAAAATTGTTTATTATACTGCACATAAAAATGAGTGCGTCATCACATTTTTGTCACAAATAAACTTTGATGTATAGTCACAAGAGGTAGTAATAGTAGTAGTGATACGACACTTCATAGAATCGCGTGATATTTTTGAAAACAAAATTGTTGTTGTTATGCAAAAGATTTTAATTAAATATGCTTGAAATAATGGAATTAGTTTATCAATAACCCTTTTTTTTATCTTATCATTTATTGATTTACACCAAAACGTAATGCTTTTAGTATGCAATGAGTGTTTGACAATTTATGACTGTTTTTCTAGTTTTATCATTTCCTTTTTCATTTGTTAGAAACGCTTCAAAATTTTATTGGTTCGAAACAGTAAAAGCTTAGTTGATTTTATCTATAAAATTATAAAAACTATATGCAAACCATTATTTTTAAACTAAAAAATAAGAGTTATTAGATTAATTCAAAATGAGTGAACAATCTCCGTCATACGAAAAACTAAACGCAACACCGCTTTTATTCGGCAATTTAAGAAAAAGTGAAAAACGCGAGCAAAAGACCGAAAAATGTTATGATAGTGAGATTGGAAATGTCAACTTTAGACAAGAGGGTTCAGTAATAGGTGGTATGACAATCATTTCCGATGTAAGTAAATAATAACTAAATAATAATTTTTCTAAAAGTGTAAAATTTAAAATTTGAAATTTTCTTGGTCTGAAAAAAATCTCTTATTATGACAGTAGTGTCGAGACAACAATATGATTAACTGTAGTGTCAATGTACAAAAAGAAAAAACTAAAATAGAAAAAGGATCTATTTATGGAAACCATAGAAAGCATGGTTAGAGTTGAGGGTTTAATCTTTTAACATTTTTCGATTATGATTATATATTTCCCCAAAAAATGACACAACTCCGAAAATATTTAACTCTTTTTTAGTATATTAAAATTATTGGAAAAAATATCTATCGACACAGTAATAGAATTCAAATTTAGTTGCTGTAAAAGTTATTAAACTAAATTAGTGTAAATAATCCGTTATATCGTCATAGAATAAAACATGTTCGCTACAAAAGCAATTCAAAATGGAAGCCGAAATGGAAAGCGATTCTCTCGATGATAACTGTTATAAAGCTAATTCTGGTGGTTTCTTATTAGATAATGAGTGGCCAACATTAAAAAATAAAATCACATCCCCTGATGAAATAAAACGTAATAATGAATTTTTATCGGATTATAATTTTAGCGATGATGAGTGCATTTTGAGCTTAAAACAAAAAGTTTGTGAAATGCTGAAAATAAACTCGAATGAAAGCAATGTTACTGGAAGTTTTAAAAAAGTTTACACCACTTTAGATGTTGATTTGCAATTGTTTATAGATATTAATACTATCAAAACACAGTCTTCGCAAAATGATGGCAATTGGTGTGATTGTGGTGACGATAATTTGATAACATTAATCTTTGAGAGGCAAGACTGGCTTAAAGAATTTCTGTATAACTTTCCACTAAGTTTTATGTCCGGATATTATACCAAAGAACAGATTCAACTGTTTCTCGGCGGCTTAACAATTGTATTTAATAGTTGCGAAGATAGTATTAATATTAAAAGTCAATATAAGGTTTTGTTTGAACGCATTGCAAAAAGCACTAAACATTTTTTCGATATAAATTTTTCAATATAAATCTAATAAACATTCACTGATGATAACTGTTTTTAAAAAATTATAACATTTTTAACTTTTATTGTTTTTTGCATTACAAGTTTATTAAATACTTGAGTATCGTTAATGCGCGACAGACTCCCATCATTTTTATAATAACTTTTTAAAACTATTTAACAACATTAAAATTATGAGCTAATAATATGTATGATCAATTCTCCACACTCTACACTAAATGTCACAATTTATATTAAGTCTTAAAGCGAATGTATTTTTTATTTTTATATTTTTGTGGATTTTATTTTTTAGCGTTAACTGTATTCAAGTATTAATCAGTTTAACTAAATTCTCGTACTTTCTATGCAACTGCAAATCAATTTAAACAAAAGTAGTGTATAAGAATATTACGTAATTATAAAAAAATAAAATTAATGACATTATTCCGTGACAGCAAAAATATTTTTAAATATCTCTCATTCATGACATTTTTCTCATCTTCAAACTCAATATTTTTATTATCGGTTTGTTGGCTATAAGTATTTTCATGAAACATATTATTGCTGTCCATTTCGACACACAATCTAAGAAACACATCTTCCAAACTCAAACATTTATATTTATTGAGCAAAATCTCCGGATTGTGTTCAACCAATAACTTTCCGTCTCTTAAAAAACCGACAGTCGAAGCATTTCTCGCTTCTTCGATATAATGAGTGGTTATTATAACCGTAACTGAATCTGATTTACAAATTGTTTCGATATAATTCCAGATAACATTTCTTAGTATGGGATCCACGCCTACAGTTGGTTCGTCTAGTATTAACAACTGTGGACTATGTATAAGTACAGTCAAAAGCAATACTCGTCTCTTTTGACCATCGCTTAGATTCGACACTAGTCTTGTTTTATCCGATAAACTCAGTAGTTTTAGCAATGCATTAGATTTCTCTTTGATACTGGTATTAGTCATTCCATAAAGTCGCGCAAAGTATCGCAGATTTTCCTCAATAGTTAAGTCATAACACAGAGATATTGTCTGTGGCATATATCCGATCATTTTTTCTGTGCAAACAAGTATTTAACTGCAGTAATAATTATCTTTTTAATATCACTTATAATATTAAGTATAAGAATAAATTATAAATAAGTAATAATTAAGTAAAAGAGATTAAAGTAAATACTTTTTTAAATGAATTTATAATGATTTTTAAATATAACTTTTGCTTATTGATTAAGTTCAAGCGGTAACTCAGTTATAATGTTAAACGAATTAATATTAATAATAATATATTTATATATGATATAAATTACATCTCTATTTTCAGGTTATTATTATAATTGTGCACTTTTCTCTCTCGTTTTTATTACATGTAATATTTCAAATCAAAACTTGTACTCAAATTAAATATAAAAATAGCAAAATCAATAAAATCATATCACGTATATGTTTAATCAATTTACATGATATTATGACCACACCTGTTGTACACCAAAGTTAAGTCAACACATTATACTACTATCAAACTACATATTAAACTAGTATTTAACAACTCTAGTCCCAAAATGCAATGTCACCTTCATTTACGAACTAAAATAACACTGCAATTCCGGATTTAGTGCTACCAGACAATGTAAATTAAAATAATTTGATATTTAAGATTTTTTTCGTTGATTGAACACATTTTAATTCTTACTTTTTTCTGTTGTAAATCAACGTTTGCATCACAATGTCGTGAACTAA
>JAQIVF010002475.1:0-10967 GCA_034698365.1 Steganacarus magnus | reverse complement strand
TTCATCTTGTTCGTTGAACCAAGGCAAGAAAAGCATGCACTGCTCTCGATAATAATTTATTTCATCGGTTTTGATGTTGTAACGCCGGAATCGAATTATTTTAACTTTTGAACGCTTTTCAATAAAGCCCATGTTGATTTTTAATGCAAATATTTGGCCACGTGTTTCTTCACTTTCCTCAGTGTCGTCGTTTAAATTAAGTTTCTGTTGTTTTTTTGCACTAATACTTTTATGTTTGTTATACTGTGCTAAGAAATCAGCCAAACATAAATTGCTGAGATCATCGGGCCTGTAACTGTAAAAATCGATGGAAATTGACTGGTAAATATCGGTAGAGTCATCAGTAAATACTGTAATTACCAGCTTTTACCTCTTCGACCGCTTCTTTCAGTAGCTTTTACATACCGCGTTCTGCTTTATTCAAGTAATTTAGTATATATTGAACGCAACTGTATGGGTTTAATATCAATTGAATGTCCATATTAGTGCGGTAAAGTTTGAGAATTGTTGCGTTTTAGTTGTTAATTTTCATAACCACGAGGTTTCTCTTTACAAAAACTTTTGGATGTTTCAGTTGCGAGCGTCAAATTAATTTATACTTTTAGAGTGTTATTTTGTGAAATGATAGAAACGATGAAAAACTATCAAAACTTTGGCTGTCTTTAGACTCAGCACCATCCTGATAAAAGTATAGTTGTTCTGATCTTTGTTTTTATTAACCTCTAAAGGATCGAGTATAATTGTGTGCGGTACTGGTAAATGTGGAAAATTAAATCTGCTCACGGTTTGGTTTCCAATAATTTTTCTGCACGAAAACGAGTGACGATGTGTTTGTAGTGATATCAGCGCTTTTATCTCGTCATCACTAGCAGTGCTTTCGACTGTAATATATTTATCGATGAACTCAATGCAATGTTGGTTTGAGTAATTTTTTTATACACTGGAGAATTTTTCATCCATAACAAGCAGTGGACATGCGGACTACGACGATGTTGGAACTCAACACGTACATATGAGTCGGTGATTGGATTATCTTGCAATGGTCCTTTTGAATGCTCGAGAATTCGAAATAATTCCCTAATGCGTTTATCGAAGTATCTAGCGCACCTAACTGGATCGTGGCTAATCAGTTCACATTTTTGTTGATAAGCCATTTATTTTTCTGCCACTTCCGTTATGTCGATACCTTTAACTGTTTTCATTAGTATAACAATTAATTCGGGCCATTTGGTTTCGGCTGCAGAAAATATGACAAAAAGTGTTGGTATGCCGAGTTGTCGTATCATGGCCAATACCTCGCGTTTCCTTTCTTCCCAGTATACAGGTGAGGATCGGTCAACTTTAAGGAATTTACAGCCATCGTTGATTTTGCATATATTATTAACAAATTCATTGTTGAGTAGTTGACCAGCTGTTATATGCTTATTTCTGCGCGATTTTCTGAGGTGTAAATTTAACTGGTCCTTTAGCATTTGTATTTGTCGCTTCTTGTACATAAAAAATATCTTGTCCATCTTGCAGCATCTACGGTCTTTGTAGCGCAACTCCCACTTACAAATATCTACGTATGATATGTTGGGTGATACTTCTCTTGCGTGCCCGCAATATACCGATAGGAACGATAGTTCTTCTGCGCCCGTGTCCCTGAACAACGATAGTGGTTGATTACCTTCACCAGGTGCGAAAGCGATAGCAGTGTTTTGATAATGCCATAAAGTTGATGTAGTGATGGCATTGTCTAGCTGAACCACTTAGTTCAACTCATCTTCAGTATTCTCCGCGATAGTTTCATTATCTGTATTAGTTTTATCTTCTTCTAGTATCACAAAATCATCCACTTCATTGTTATAGTGCGTGTTCCAATAACTCGATATTTGCATATTTTCAGCATTGTAAAGTGGAGTTGTAACTAAATATTGAAATGCATTCATTATTGCTGACGGACGAACAGATTCAAACTTGTAGTGCGACTTATAGCACATTTTGCGTTTCAGTTTAATCATTTTGCGTTCAGTTTTGCGTTTCTGAACGGTGTGCGTGTTATCAAATGCTCGCGGTAAGATATTGACAGAAGTGTCTATTGATATTGGCACGTTTACGACGTTACCCAGTAAACCATATTGTTTTTCCACTCCCAATAGCCTTATTTGCATAAACGGTTTGCGTGGTGATACAATTCTCTCCTCTAGCGTGGTGAGATTTTTCAGTACAGATGGAATTGAAGGAAACGCGAAACCATTAGATTTACACAACTTCGGTGTCTTCATCTGTACAACGTCGCGGTAGCATGTCATGCAAAAATATAGATCTTGCGCCATTGTTGTGCACACCGATTCTAGAAACTCGATTGTTATGCCCTTGTTACATATTGATATGACACTGCGTTTTTGTATGGACGATGGAAACCAGAGTCCGTTGCAACTGTTGCATACTATTGTTTGGCCTATTTTAATACACGACTCGTATTGTTACCTGAGATCTTCAAAACAAGTACATTCTTTTAGTGACATTCGAGCTAATTTATGCGCTGTGGTGTCTTTCTCCTGTTCCACGCGCCTCCTATCTGTATCAGATCTCGCATGTTTTATACTTTGGCGTTTTTCTCATTATCAGCTCGCCTCCTATCCTGATCAATTCTCGCCACTCTGCGTCTTTCGGTATCTTTGTCCTGTTCTGCGCGCCTCGTATCTCGATTGTTTCTCCTTTCTCCTAAACTCATTGTCTCTTCGCTGTTTTCGTTTTCTTTCTGCGTTTTGCTGTCTTATTCTCTCTTTAATATTGCTGTAAATATAAAATTTTAAATTAATTGCTAAAAATGTGATGTTGTTCATTTATATTTAATAGATTTGTTATTTAAATTGTAATGTGTTTGTTTGTAATAAAACCATTAACAATAAGTTGAGGATGAATCAAATGTTAACTAATAATTATGGCTTCAATTATGAAACATTTATTAGAAAAACACACGTTTATTATACATTATAATATGAAACAAAAAGCGTTATAATTGAGATACAATGTATGAGTTAGAAATTACATGTGAATGCTTTCAAGTTTACACGAGAAGTGAGAGGTGAATGACATTGTTTGGTAATATATATGCGAAGCATAGATTGATTAATTATTAGTCATTAAGAGATTAATAGGATATTACGTGAGGTTATGTGATACTTAACGATTAGTAACTACTAGCGATCCATTTATGTAGGCCAGTACTTGTGACTCATAACACAATTTTTAATAAATATATAAATCATTTAAAATAAATTTATTTTATAAGTAGTTTTATAAATAGAACGTTGTTCAAATATCTATTATTACATATAAATATATAACAAAGATACTTAACAATATTATGTGCTAAAATTATTGAAATATCATTAAGAAAATTTTAAATATGTATAAATGTATTAAAGTGCGAAATACTATTAATAGAGTAAAAAAGGACATTGTTGTTTTGACAACGTGTTTTTAATTTTGATAGTTTACTTAATTTCTATTTCTTTTTTATATATTCTATTTTATGTGAATTTATTTTTTATAATATAAAATTTTTATGAGTTAAGAGAAATATAGACAAACACAGAGAGAAGAGAGAGATAATAATTCAGAAAAAGAAAGAGAGAGAGACCTAATATGTGATAAATTGTAATAATTATTAGTTGTAGTAAAATGAAGCTAAATTTATTATAGCGACCGTATATGGTAAACATTGAAAAATTTCATTAGAACTTTGAGCTAGAGATCAATTTATTCAGCAATGTGTCCAATATATTAAGTAAATAAATAAATAATATTTTCCAGAATTGAGTTATGGAACATTATAAATCATTTATTTTGTAAACAATACAATTAAAAATATGTAAATTTACTTTTACAACAGGGAAAATATTCCAAAATTTATTGTATTCATTATGCGAATTCTATAATACTGTTACAGTTTTTATACAGGAATTCCATTTTAACGACGGAATAGAAATACACCTTATAGATAAAATTCATCAACAAATTTTAATTAGATAATACTTAATATTCGAAATAAAAATTTAATTGACATTTTTATTTTGTTTAAATAAAACAAAACCATGTTATATATAGCTAACCACGATTTTGCGTGTTTTACTAAAGAAAACGAAAGTTTATAAATATTTCTGCATTTTAAATGATAAAACCTTTCTTGAACTATTTCCACAGTTATTTATAAATTAACAAATTTCCTTTCTCAACAGTTTTCTCAACATTAGAAAATTTTATTCAATTTTTTTATACTAGTAAAAAATTACTTTCATTTACTTTTTCTCTATGAATGTTAGTGGATTATTCGCAAAAAACATTTAAGAAGCATTATTTCAATAAGAATATTTCAAATTTGATATTTACAGTTAAAATATGAAATCAAGTTTTAGATTTTGGCAATCTAGAATTTTAGTAGTGTATTTTAAATGTCTTCGTTTAGGCTAAATGAAGAATTGTTATCAACATTGTATACTGAATATTCGTGATAGATATCTAGATCATCGCTTTTTTATCTTACTTCGATAGAAAATTGTTAGATATATGGATTTGGGATTGTCCGTGCGTGCGTGAGTGACTATGATAGGAGTCTTTTTAAGTGAAAAAATGTCAAATTAAGAGGCTAATTAGGCGATAAAATGTCAAAATAATAGGTTTTTAGGCAAAAAATGTCAATATAGAAGGTTTTTTAGAGAAAAAATCTCAAAATAGGAGGCTTTTTAAGTGAGGAAATATCAAATTAGGAGGCTTTATTAGTAAAAATAGCCGCATTGCTAATGTATAATTTTTTGTTAGTGGCAGAGCCACTGTATGAATTTTTTGTTACTGGTAGGGCCATTGTTTAATTTTTTATTAGTGGTAGGGCCACTGTTTAATTTTTTTGTTAGTGACAGGTCCGCTGTTTAATTTTTTTGTTAGTGACAGGGCCGCTGTTTAACTTTTTTGTTAGTGGCAGGGCCACTGTTAAATTTTATGTTTTTGGCAGAGCCACTGTTAATTTTTTGTTACTGGTAGGGCCACTGTTTAAATTTTTTTTAGTGGCATGGCCACTGTTTAAATTTTTTGTTAGTCGCAGCGCCATTGTATATATTACTCTGGCAATGACGTTATTTGTATGCTATATCTATTTAACCAGATTTCTATTCCTAATAATCCTAGTATTCTTATTACCCGAACGATAATAATTTATTTTTTATCTGACTTCGATAGAAAATAGTCAGATATATGGATTAGGGATTGTCTGTGCGTGGGTCTGTCTGTCTGTCGCCACTCTTTGATATTAACGGAATTTTCCTCGATAATAATAAAGTGCCATTGTATAATATTTTGTTAGTGGCAGTGCCACTGTATAATATTTTGTTACTGGCAGTGCAATTGTGAAATATTCCGTTGGTAACAGGTCCATAGTATAAAATTTTGTTAGTGGCAGTGACATTGTATAATATTTTGTTAGTAGCAGTGCCATTGTATAATATTTTGTTAGTGGCAGTGCCATTGTATAATATTTTATTAGTAGCAGTGCCATTGTATAATATTTTGTTAGTGGCAGTGACATTGTATAATATTTTGTTAGTGGCAGTGCCACTGTATAATTTTTTGTTAGTGGAAGTGCCACTGTATAATTTTTTGTTAGTGGCAGTGCCAATGTATAATTTTTTGTTAGTGGCAGTGCCACTGTATAATTTTTTGTTAGTGGCAGTGCCACTGTATAAATTTTTGTCTGTGGCATTTAAAACTCTTCTGAGTTTTCTATTAACTCGTTATTTTGATCTTTATTTTCATAACTTTAAATCGATTTGTCTTCATCTAATACGATGAAGTTTTCATACTCATTGCTGTGCTCAATTAACCTGTTCTCAGAAATTTTAATATCTTCAAGTTTATATAAGGGTGTGTTTATTAAATATTTTATTGCGCTGTAACAAACTGCAGGACGCACTGTTTCTTACATATAATATGTCTGGTAGCACATTTTTCGTTTTAATTTTAGTTGAATTGTGTGTGTGTTATCAAATATTCTACATGAGGTATCGACTGAAATTGGTACATTTACAACGTTACCATTAATAGCGTATTGCCTGTCTCGTTTAATTAACTCTCGTATCTGCATAAATGGTATTCTTGTCGATACTATTCTTACTTCTACTTCATTTATATTTGTTAATTCATATGGTATCGATAGAAATCCTAATCCATTTGTTTTAGATAGGTTCGGTAACTTTAGTTTCTTAATATCACTGTAGCAGTTAAAACAAAACATAAGTTTATCATAAGAGTTATCGCATATTTGAAGTAAGAATTCGTTGTTTATTCCATTACTATTTAATTTTTCAATCGTGACAGTATTTATAGATGATGGAAAGAGTAATCCACAGCAGGAATTGCATACGATTGTTGGTCCATTTTAATGTTCTTTTCGTACTAATCGCATAAATCTTTGAAAGGAATAGCGTCTTTAATATCTATTCGCGCCATTTTTCGAGCAATTCTATCTTCTTCCCGCTCCTTTTGTCGTCGTTTTAGGTTTTCTCTCGAAAAACTATGAGATTTAGAATCTCTTTCTCGTTGTATTATTCGGCGTTCCTCATCAAGTCTTGCAATCCTTTGTGCGTCTGTGTTTCTCTGCTGCTCTAATTTACGTTGTACTTCATCAAGTCTTGCAAGACGATGGGCATCTAAATCTCTTTCTCGTTCCTGTTGTAGCGTTTCCTAATCAAGTCTTGTAACACGATGTGCGTTCGTGTTGTTTTGCTGCTCTAATTGTCGCCGTTCTTCATCATGTCTTGCCTGACGACGCGATTGTGTGTCCTTTTTCTGGATAATCTTACGTTGTTCTTTATTCCGATTTTTGCGTAATCTTCTCATCATTTCTTTAGCTTTCATGTAAATACTGCTAAACAGCACTGTATGCTCGATTTTTTCGGATCAGCTGTATTAGTGGTAGCTACAACTTGAGAGTCATCGAAATATGGAACTGATAATTATCTGATCTTAAGGATGATCTTATTTTTAATCCTGGATAAGATAACCACATCATATAAATCACAGTAGATCGAGCTTTTTAAATTTCACTATAAATAAATATATTAAATTATTTTCATTAGTATTGTTAGGAGTATGTTAAAAACGCTTTAATAACTATTTGTTTAGCGCATTATTATTCATAATAACTTTATGACATGTTAACTAATTAGACTAATAAGTTGTCTCTCATGTAAGTTATAAAGTATCAAGATATAACTTGTAAGTGCTAGACTTCTTTGAAATGAGGACTGCGAATAGACTGACAGACGGACAGACAGACATTGTCTAATTCATAAGCTCTCCTTCATTCTTGTAAAGCGAGCTAAAAATTTAAGTTTATTTTGTTAAAATTATTGATTTCAATTTTTAAATATTTAAGCAAAACTTAAAAGCAAATATTAGATTTTAAAAACTAGCTCTTTTTTGAACTCTATAAGTAACGCAAGAGAAACCAATGGTTGTTGAACGCCGATAGTGCCGAAAGTGATACTAAATCGTAGAGTTTGATCCAGGGATCTAACTTGACCTTAGAACACAATAACAATCAGTACACCTTTTCCGATAAAACCAGAACTGTGGAATATACCAGATAATGATTACCAATTGTGGGGCAATAATTAGTCGTTGTTTAAAATAATCCAGATATTGAAAGTAGCAGATATATAGTGATTTTGACACAATTTGTAAAGATTAATATTAATACGAAGTCAGATATTATGACCGTTACGATCTTGTTTATTAATTTAATTTCCAAATATAAACTGTAACTTTAAATGTTTTTCGTAAATTATATTAAGTAATCATTTAGAATCAATTAATTTGGAATAAAACTGAACAGCGAAAATATTAAATTTTATATTAATTTGAATTTTAGCAAGAAAGGGTCACCAGAAATTGATTATGGAATACATTGATTTTTCCAAAATAATATTATTACTTTTAAAATTGTTATGGAAATTAAATTTTACATAATTTATTTATTAAGGTAAACAATTTGTTGAAACAGAAGTAATTTTCAGTAAGTAGTAATTGTATACTTCATATTTCTTTTATAGTGCTCCTTGAAATAGAGTACATATAGATTTGTTGCGGTAATGTTTTTATAAGATTTTACTAGTCCTCGTAGCTGCTCATTCAAAGTGGCTAATTTAGGTTACAATTCCTAATTCTGAACATAGAAACCAATAACTGCTTTCTAAATTTTATCCTTTCAGCTAACCAGAATAAATTATTTCTGACAATGGAACACATCATTGCTTCGCAATTCGAATTATTTTGCGATGAACGTTGAATAAAACACAGAGCACCTTACCATCCTGCTAGCAATGTAGAAGCTGAGCGTTTTGAACTTCCCCAGCCTCATGTAGACTCAACCAACTCGAAATTGACAACTTCGATAATAAAGATTATCTCTATGAAAAGTATTACCTGATTACAGTGAATGGTTTTACAGATAACTACACCATTGTTCTAACAATTCTCAAATGTTTTTAAGAACAAATTTAGAGAATGTGATTTGAATTAATAGATATTTGAGATTTATAGCAATAAACTTAAAATAAGAAAAAAAAATTCTTAAAAAATTTAATTTATTTATTATCTTGAAAATTTAAAAACATCTTAAACAAATATTTTCCAAAATTATTTTTATCGAACATTTACAATACTCTAAATACGATATAAGAAAAATTAAATAGTTTTGGATTGCAAGCAGTTATTTTTTAAAGATTTATTAGATATTTATTTATATGTAAAAAATATCAAATAAATATAAAATAAAAAATCATTTATTTCTAACTAAACTTTAAAATAAACAAATAATTATTTATTAAATTCAAATAAACTAAAGAATATATAATAGATTAAAGTGTTTATTAAAATTTTATTTTCTTATACAAAGGTTTAATGTAAAATCATAAAAAATAATACAGCTTTAAGATAATTTTGAAATCTTTGATTATAAAAATAATGTGAAATAAAATTAAATTTTTATACAAATTCGATAAAAATTTCTCATTTTCCATAACTTTCTACTTTTTATGTTGTACTTATATAATTTTTAAAATTATATTTATACTAGTGTTGTATATATTTTTTTTAAGAAAAAGTAAAAGAAAGAATATTTTGTCGTTTTTATTTTCTTGAATAAAAGAAAAATAAATTAAAATAAAATTGAATTATAGAAGAAAAAAAACATGACAACATTAAATAAATTCAATAACAAAAGAAAAAGAAATATACATTCAAAATGCATAAAATTTATAAAAAAATTAAATATTGTGCAGATATGTTGTATTATTATTTTTCTTTTAAAAGTAAAGCAAAGCAAATTTAAAGCATGAAAAAAGAGAAAAATAAAATACACGATAATACATATAAATAAAATAAAGAAGAAAAGAAAAAGAAATACAAAATTAATTTAATAAGAAAAAGAAAGAGAATTAAAAATAGTGAAATATCCCACACAAATTTGTACCTAAATGTTTGAAAAATTTTATTCTATTGTAAAATGGTGTTTTTATAACATAAAATAATATATTTTGTGAATAATTAATTTGTTTAAATAATATATCATTTTCAATATTAAATAAGTATAAACAATCAATGTAAAAGTTATTTTATTAATTCTATTGCAATTTTATAAACAATTATAAAAAAATAGCTTTCCAATAGTGTAAGCAAATTTTCTATTTTGATTTAATTTTGATTTTCATTTCCAGAAATTTTTTATTTTAAATTAATTTTGATTTTGATTTTCTGTAAAATTTTTATTTTAATTTGATTTAATCAAAATCATTATTAAAAACAACACTACTTTCCAAGTGCCAGACTTTTGTTCTTTCTCTTTAATATGCTTTCAATTTTAAATTAATTAAAATTTTAAAAATTTAATAATTATGACTTCATTTCAAAACTATAACTATAATTTAAAATCCAAATACAAAATTTGAAATACATTTATTACAAAAAGAAAATATTACGTATTTTTTAATATCATGCGTATAATTTTTTAAAATCATGGAAATTACTTTTTGCATTTACATATATTAATTAAGTGATTTTTTGATAATATCAAAGGTTTTTTTTATAATAATACGATTTTATTTTATATTAATAAAGATTTTTTGTTAATATTAGTATTTTCTTTTATTTTAATAAAAGAAATTTCTTTGATATTGATAAAGGGATTTATCTTTTTGAGATCAGGAACTTTTTAATATTTATGGACTGATTTCCATATTTATAAAGCAAATAATCTTTATAATTTGATGTTTTGTTTTATTTTTAGGTATGACTACTATTTCTAACAAAGTATTTAGTTAAAATCTGAAGAGTGAGATAAGGAGAAAAAAAATCAGTTAAACAAAGCAGTGGCAGCACTTAAATAAAATAAAAGTTTAAAAAAAGCAGAGACGAAAAGAAAAAATAATGTTTAGGAAATTAAGAAAAATACGATGTTTAAAGAATGAATAAATTTATTTAAAAAGTATGCTAATTTTTGTGCTCGTGTAAAAGAGCAACATGATAAATAATATTATACACATGTTATTTCGAAAGTAGACTTAATAATATGTATAAAAGTAAAACTTTTGATTTATTTAAAGACAAATATAAGGAAAAATGTAGACTTTATAAATATAAAAATATTTCAATGAAAATAAATAAAAACTTATATTTGTTCAAAAATAATTTGATATTAATTTAGTTTTGCTTGTTATTTAGTCAAAATGAATGCAAGCAATTCAAAAACTAATAAACAGTGCGCATATAAGAGAGTATACTCTTTTTCAAGTTCTGTCATCTGTTGTAACAATCGTTGTAAATGAGGAAAACCTAACATCAGATGATATAAGTATATTGAGACACGTGCGACAGAGCGCACCATAATCGCACGCTTTTAGTATAAATAAGGCTAACGCCCGCGCTTT
>JAQIVF010002474.1:0-10968 GCA_034698365.1 Steganacarus magnus | reverse complement strand
TTGAATTTTATTGCTTGAATTTTATTGCCCGAATTCAGCCCGAAAACGGCAGTTTTCGTGCCCCTAAGCCCTCCCGAATCCGATAGTTTTTTTCCCGAACTTTGTTGGCCTTAATAATAGGAAGAAACTAACGAATTAGTATAATAAAATTTTGTGAAGTTTATTTTAATTAAAATTTAATACTTTACAATTATTAATCATATTAGAAATACATTAAATGTTATATAAAAATTCGATAAAAGTTAAATCATCTATTTATAACTTTAATTATTTTTTTGACATAATTTATGTGAATTAAAAAACAAATAAAAATGAATTCATTTTTAAGGATTGATTAAAAAAACATATAATTTTATAAATTTAGAAAATATCGAAAATTATAATCGATAATATTTCGTTAATTTGTTATCACTTGTAATAATTAAGGTTTTAACGATTTGTACAGTAAATAAATAAGTATACGGTGTGTAAACAGTTATACAAATAGTGTTTATATAATTAGGCGCTAAACAGAAATATCCAAAACTATATTTTAACGGTTTAACTGTATTTTAGTAAATAATTAGTGATTATTAGTAGTATTATTGAATAAATTAATGGCTGACCAGCAGTTCCACACTCAGCAACAGCAACACCCAACTCATATCTACCTTCAGCCGCAGTGTTACCAGTCTTCATACGTATCGCAGCAAAACAATGAGACTATAATCCAATTGCGTTCACTTCAGGAACAGTTGAGTTCACTGCAACAACAGCGCGATTCGCTTCAGAAAGAGTTGAATTCGGAGAAACAGAAAGTGATGCAGATATCGCAACAATTACAAGCGCAGCAACAGTTGACACTTCAGATGCAGCAGCAATACGAGGCGCAGATGAGGGCATTGCAGTTCGAGCTGTCGAAGTACAAGACACCGCAGACATCGCACGACGCATTACTTCAGGCGCAAAGTGCGCACACTTTAACCCAATTCTCTCCCATTAATAAAATGGTTAAACTGAATGGCGAACAAGTGTGCGATACGTGTCAGTTTCGCACCAAATCTGAAGTATCGCTATTACTTCACAAAGTGAACCACGGATTGACTCAAAAGCATCTTCAACTGCCGACCACTATATTTACCACTAAAAATAATAACTCCTCATTCCTTTATAAGTGTCCAGCTTGTGATGGAAAGTTTACCAGACATGAAGTTTATTCCCACATTTACCAGGTATTCCCGAAACTTAAGACTTAAGTTAACATATCTAATAATAATTACTGATGATTAGTACCACACCGCTGAACAACCGCATCACTGCACCGAATGTGACCTGTTTTTCACTCATTTCGATTATCTTACCGAACATCAAAGAGACAAACATAATAAGTCAAAAAAGCGTGGCGTACCGAAAGGTACACCGAAAACAGTGAATCGCAAAAACAAATCGAATGCTGTGGTGTCCTCTCCAGGCTCTTCGTCGGCTTGGAATTCTCTTGAGACTATTATCTCGAGCACTATTGGTTCATTTGACGAAACGAATACAGCGGTTTCTAATATAACCGAAACGCCGAATGCACAGTCAACGGGTAATCCGCAGGTATTGACGCAAACCAAACCATTAGGAAACACTATTATACCGAAAGCGCCACCGATTCAAGTGGAAAAGGCTGACGGAGAGTTTAAGTGTACATATACTGAATGCGGTTTCGCCACTAATACTAAAGAAAGACTCGAATTTCATATAAGTGCGCATAAAAATTCAAAGTACAAGTGTCCATATTGTCCATACGTGGGAAATGTTTTAGTAGACATTCGACGCCATATTCAGAAGAGTCAAAAACATCAGGGATATTATGTTTTCCAGTGTCGAAAGTGCGAGTACGGCAGCAATTGTGAAAAAACGTTTAAAGATCATTTGAGACAAATTCATTTCGGCAAAGAAGTGACTGATAAAATGATTACCTCATTCATAGATGACATGTTTTCTAATGAAAGTGGAAAAATTGCATAGTGTTATGCTTTAATTTGTTGATTATGGTATTTTGTTTTAATATATTAACAAAATTTAGTTAAATTAAACAAATTTAGCGATAAAACAAATTGATGACAGAATTTTTTGTTTCTCTTTTTTTGTAAAATTATTTGTTAAATCATTTTGTAATTAATAGCACTTTAAAATAATTTTTATTCATATTTGATCGCCTGATGATATTTAGTTTTAGTCTAATTAATAATAATTAATATTTAAACCAAACTTATTACATATTGAAATTTGACTCTAAAACTTAAAATATTTTATTATACAATATAAAATAAATTCCAGTAAATTATATTAATTTCGATTGTATTGCATTAGCGTTTCTACTCTCTAAACATACGGTAATATTAAAGTAAAAAAATAAATACTTAAATTGGGTGATAACTCTTTTTTCTATTAAATGTTGTGTTAAATCAAAATAAATTAAATCTTTTGGCATATTGTTTCGATTTCTTTAAACAAATAATAATACTATTTTCTACTTTTTAATTTTAAATTAAAATTTTTTAAAATATTTTTTCTTAGAAATATTTTGTTTGTGATGTTTTTACTCACAAATTTTAGTTTGTTAATTATTATTCAGTTTTTGAAAATGTGTTTTTAATTAATTCCGTACACAGAGAAGTGGAAAAATTCGAATTTTATTAACTCGTAAGCATATATTCTGTATAAACTATATGGAAAAAAATGCTGACTGACTCGCGAATCGATACGCATTTAAAAATAAAACGCGACTTGTTTTCTTAATAAATTAAAAAACATTAAATAATAATTATTGTAGATTTTTTAATTAATTTAATGTTTAAATTCACGTTTTATAGTTTATAAGTATACAATGCAATAAAAATTTTTCGATTATTTATTTACAATCCGATATAAAAATACAACTTAACTATAGCTATATATTAAACTTTATTATAACTATCTATAGATTGCAATTAAAATTTTTTTAACACTTGTTGATTCTAACAGAATTGAAATAAAACAAACAAAAAACCGCGTTTCTCTGCATAATTACCAGTTTATGTTTATCGACTAAAATTAAATAACCTAATTTTGAAAGTACTTTTGTTATAAAGTAAAAAATATAAAACATCAATTATAGTTAAAGTTTCTCATTAAAAATTGCATAAAACGTCTAATATAAATACGGCTCTATTTATTCAATAACAACACTATTCGGTATGAAAAACCCAAATAATTAATTAGCTTTTATATATACATAATTCTCTCAAAAAACACCTGAAAAACTCAGTAGATTTCCTCTAGAATTTTTTTTAATACTTGCGAAACAGAAAAACGTGATTATATTCCTACTACATTATACCCAATTGTATATAATTAGTAATCATAAAAAGTTTCATCGATTAATATTGTGAAAAATGGCGTTTTTATTTTCTATATTATAAAAGAAAACTTATATACATATATATTATAAAATCTATATAAAAAAAACTGTGTTATGAGTTATGTCGCAGTATTACAACTGTAAAAAATGCGAGACAGAGGGAGAGAGAGATATGGAGTGATATTAATCGATTGCATGTCTATTCAGTGTTCGCCATATTATATGTAAAGCGAGTTATACTGTAATAAACGATACAATGAGCGATAGTTGTATTACAGTATGAGCGCACTCTTTCTGTGTCTGTAAGTGTAAGCAAGCGATTATTAAGCGCATATCAATAAATGGCTGCAAAACAGTTATAAATGCTGCTTTCAAAGCATTTCGTCCATCAAAAGTCATTAATTGGTTGTTTAAGCATCAATTTTTTGTTATTAATTGATGCTTAAATGGTGTTGAATTGATTGCAGTGTAAACCAAAAACTTAAACATATTGAAAGTAAGACTGTTTTAAAACCGGAATCGAGATAAGCGTTAATAAATCGGTTTAATCGTATAATCGACAGTTGGGTGATAGTGGTATATACGGTGTAAGTAGTGTTTATGTGACTGTTATGATGGGTGATCACCACTACCTTCAACCACAGAATCTGATGTATAACGGATACCTGCAGCAGTTGAGTCAAACGGGAGCACAACAGTCAGCCCAAGACACGTCAATGGTGCAGATGCGCACTTTGAGGGAACAGTTGAATCAGTCGCAGGCAGAGCGCGATCAGTTGCAGAAAGAGCTCAATCTCGAGAGGCAACAGAAGTTGCAATTACAGCAGGAATTTCAGAAAGCGGTTCAGGCTCAGCAAGAACTCAATTACCAGTGCATGACATTGAGATTAGAAGTTGCAAAATATCAACAGCACCAACACTTTCAATCACTTCAACATCAACAACAAGCGGAACAATTGCGCGTTCATCCATCGGCCACACAGCAGACATCACTGCAAGTGACAGTGAAGACTGAAGACGTGAAACCAGAGGTGAATCACATTTGTGATGAATGCCAATTCGAGACCAAATCGCAAGTATCGCTCTTCATTCATAAACTCAACCACAATCTGGGCTCTTCTACGCCACGACACCTTCATCTTCCGACACGCGTGTTCACCACAAAAGGAGATCCAAATGTTCAGTTTAGTTATAAGTGTCCGTCATGTGACGAATCGACCACATTTTCCAGACACGAAATATATCCACACGTGTATCAGTTCCACTCATCAGAACAGCCGCATAAGTGTCCGATTTGTTTACTTTACTTTACTCACTCTGATTATCTGACTGAACACAAACTGGACAAACATAAAATGGGAATCGCTGAGAGTCCAGGCCTCAGTTCTGGACGCGGCAGAGGTCGTGGTGGACGTCCGCCCAACTCTCAGCCTCGTAATAATAGTAAGGGTACGCCTAAAGGTCGAACACCGCCGCCAGCGATGTCGCCGCTACACAAAAATTCTGTAATACAAACTCAATTTGGTGCGATTCATGTGAAACTCGAACCAACGCAACCGTTAGCTCTCACTACAAACACTATGTCGTGCGCACAGTCTCCCCCTTCAGTGAGTAGTGCTGCCGAAACTAATAAACGTAAATTAGAAGATTCACCCGAAATCATTTGTGTGTCAGAACCTCCTCCTCCTGTTAGACATATGACAGTGCACGTGAAGCCACCGACCACTACAATAACATTAGCTAAAGACGACGACGAACTGAGTTGTACTTATCCTGGATGTGGATTCACTGCCCCGAGTAGAGACAGATTGCAATTTCATATGAGCGCTCACACTATGTCTAAATACAAGTGTCCGTACTGTGCTTATGTCGGCAATATTTTGATTGACATTCGTCGCCATATTCTTAAAAGTAAGAAACACGAGGGTCTCAACGTGTTTCAATGTCTTAAGTGCGACTATGGAAGTGATTGCGAGCGCACATTCAAAGATCATCTCAAAAAAAATCATTACGGTTTAGACGTGGAAGACTCGGCACTCGATAATATTCTCGAAGAATTATTTCTCAATGAAAATAACAAACAAAGCACTTCAGTTGATTGATTTTTAATGTTATATAATTGATTAGAAAACATTTTATATAAAAAATGTTCAAAACATTTCATTCCGAAGAATTGTTTATAATAATAATTAAGTATTATTATTTAGTTTCAATTTAAAATTGACACTTTTATATTATTCAATTATATAATTTCAACCGCTGTCTAAATTTATAAATGATTGCTCGAGATTTAAAAAACATATGTCACAATTTCGTTTTTTAACCATTAGTTGAAAAACGATAAAACAAAATTTTAAAATAAAGATTTGTTTTTTTTGTATGCTGTAAGCGAATTAAAGCTCTCATTTCAAATAACTTATCATACAATAATGTAAAATTCACATCAATCAATCAAACTTAAAATTAATATCAATGTTGACATTTTAGTAGACAATATTCTATTAGTTGTTTGTAAGACCACAACAATCAATGCGACTTAAATGTCATTTTTTCTGTTTACTGTGATCTGCACTGTTGTCAAGCAAATCTTCTCTAATTTGTATTTCTTTAAAAATGAAAATTAATTAAATTATATCATTCGTATATTGGGTTTTGATTATTTTTTTATAAATAGCTATCATTATTGTAATTATTTTGACATTTGCAACATTCGCTATCGATTTGTAAATTCAATAACATATTAAAGTAACGTAAAGAATATTCAAATTATTTTTAATTCATTTCATTGAAGATTAAAAATGTTATTACCTGTGAACTATACTGTTATGTTTTGAAAGGTTCTAAGAATAGTTATTGATTTACTGTCTCTTCTTTAATCACTAGAATTTAAACGAAGATTGTTACAAAAAAGAGAAAAGAATAAGAAATGAATTGAATTTCATTAATGCTTAAAAAGGATGGAATAATAATGTAAAGAAATTTACACAAGTATTTGACGAAACGATTTCGTATTTGAGACAAAATACAGATAATCTAATTTCATTAAACTGATTTCCGACACAACAGTTTCGACTTATAGATTATTATTTGAAAACAAATAATCGAAGTTTGGAAATAAAATCAGTTGCAACTTTGTTTAGGTTTAAATGTTTTAACAAATGAACAGAAAAGCGACGCAAATTCATACAATACATACCATAGTTTCCTGAGTCAGAGAGTTTTGCCTGAATCACAGTCTTTCGAAGTAAGATTTCGGCGTCGATTCCGATTTGCAATTGCTATCCAAACCAAAAAATCAAAACACAAACTTCATTGAAAATCGTATATAAAACATATTTGTTTATCACTTACATCTCTAATATTTTGCTCATTTGTCTCGTTTTTATTTTTTCTGAATTCGTGTCGAATTTGATTCAACACAATACTAAGCGCTCTGTGGTCGCCTTCAAACACTTGCGAACGAGTCTTAATCAGTGATTTATAACATTTCAATACCTATCAAATTCATTATCATTTTAACATTTAAATTTGAAATATCGATTGCAACATAATTAAATTAATGCACATATAAATTAATACCTGTTTTCTTAATTGGTTACACATTGACTAATTGCGATTAAAATTATCATTTAATAATAAAGTAAAATAATTATATATCTCAAACAGAAATTGTTTATCAAATAAATAGAGCTAAGTTTAAAGTAAGACTCTATACACACACACACACACACACACACTCACACACTCACACACTCACACACTCACACACACACATTGCATAAATTTAGTTTAACTAAAGAACGGAGTTTTAATTAATACAAAAATTTTCCGAAAAATACTTAAAAAGTAAATAATCGAACTTAAAATGCAAAAAAATACATTTTAAAATAATGTACTTTTTGTTCGCTGTAAAAAGTGTTTGCATTATGAGCATTGTTACAGAAACTCCAAACCTCTAGGGGCCCCTCACGAAAAATCTTGGAGGGTCAAAACTCACCGGATTTAAGCGACAATTTTTTCCTAATTTTGGACAAAATTATTGGGGTATCAAAAACTCAGCGGATTTAAACGACAATTTCTGCAAATCTCGATTTTTCTTTAGGGGATCAGATTTATCCGATTTTCTTGGGGGTCAATCCTGGGCACAGCACCCCTTCTTTGTAACTGATATGAGTGAAAATTGTATTGAACGCATCAACAAAATTTTTAACATTACCTCTTATAAAATTATTTTTTGCGAAAAATCAATTTAATTTAATCAGCAACGGCTTTAAATTTAATTGGCTTCTGATTGAAGTGGTCGATATAAGAATTTGTCGGAAGGGTAATAAATTTAAACCAAAAATTAATATGATATAATTATGTTTTAATTTTATTCGCTTTGATGACACGACAGCTTAGATCTAAGCTTAATTTTCAAAATTTAATTTAAAAAACTATTATATAACAGGTCTGGGATAAACTTTAAATCAAAATTTTTAAAATTTAAATTTAATTCGCTCAATTATTTCTTAAATTTTTATAAATATTTTTTAATTTATGATTATAGAAAAAGGGTGATAAAGAAATGATGTATTGAATTTTAATATATTTTATAATTATACGTACCACTATTGACTGCAATAAACGAATAGTTTACTATTCAGAAAATATTCTATAAAAGATTACAAATTTAAAAAGTGATTGATTTGCCTTTTAATTAATTTTAATTATAATTTTGACAAAACTATTTTTGATATTAGTAGTCAGGGTCTTTTAGCATTACACCGCCTCGCATTACGACGCCTTGTTTTTTGCCGTCTATGATTTTTTTTTATTTATAATTTATGTATATTCCAATTTCAAAGCACGTATAGTAAAGGTTAACAAAAACAATAGTGAAATTTCAATAATGCACCACAATTAACCTTCAAATACACACAATTACTCTTAAAATACATCGTCATCTAAAACAACAAAATCTTATAAAGGTAATGGTAAATCGAAATTCAAATGGAGCAAAATTAAATATCAAAGAAGAGTGGCAACAGCAATATTTGAAGTAAATCCAAATATTACTTCATTTAATGAGTTGATCACTAATCAAACACTTGAAGTGGCAAGAAAATTAGGTATGCTTCATGACATAAGATGTGGAAAAAAATCAATTGAAGGATTAGTAAGTTAAAACTTGATAAAAATTTTTATTAAATTAATTTTCTTTATTACAGCGAATCCAATGGTCAACTCGTAAAAACATAGCTATACTTTATAATAATTTAAAAGATGGAGATCGTATAACTCCAACAAAATCAAAAGAAAGTGAATCGTAAGATGATTATGATAGCGATGATCTTAATCCAGAAGAGGTGAAAGAATTCGAGGAAATGTATGTTCGTGAAGATAATATGTCTAACATTGTACAATATAATTTACGTAAAATTTTGGATAATTACTTCAACTTTAGATATGAAATACAGAAAGGAGACCATATACCAAACATTGTAAATTTAAAAGAAATTTTTGGTGAATCTTATAAAGAACAGATTAATTAAAGATTTAAATAAAATTATTTTAATTGAAATCATGGTATTTTTTTATTTGATATTAAATCTGTAAAAAGACAATACATAGAATTGTGAGTTAAACATCATTTCAAAGGTCTATTAGAGATCTTTTGAATGATGTATAATTTAAAAATGTAATGTCAAATTTTAAGTAAATTTTATTAATTTTGTTACATAAGGTAGCTTACATTGTCTAAATAAGCTAAATAAGTAATTTCATTAATAGTGGCTTGCTCTTTAATAATAACAATTCTTTTATTAATTTCGATATGTTTTGTCTGATCCGTTTAGATGATGCCCGTTTCTTATTAAAATCATTTTTTCTCGGTGAGTGATTGTGAACACACAAATCTGTTTTGTATGCAACAACATTTTCTAATGTCACACGTACACCACAATTGTTGTCTCATTTATAATCAATTTTTGTTCCTCTTTTTTTAGTTTGCCGAAACAGGTACCCGTCAAAGACTAAAAGCTCACCGCCTCTTGAAAATTTAATAAATTCAATTAAATAGGTTTGATTAGCCATTGAGTTTACAATTAAATTTTTCTTTTTTTGTACACAAATAAATTTTTCTTTTGTTTATAAACAATATGATAAGTGAATTTAAGCAAACATAAATTACAATAAAATTTAGGCGGCGAAATGCGATAAAAGTAGACGGCGAGATGCGATATAGCGAGTAGTCAGGGGTTTGAACTACTTACGAGGGGTGGCGCAACCCCTTCCAAAATTTTTTCCCAAAAAATTAACATATTTTGTTTATCTGATTATGAGCAATGTGTGTTTGTGACAACTAATATGTTTAATATATTAAATTTAATTATTTCATATATTTGTTTGTTATCATCATTATTATTATTATTATTAAACAATTGCTGATTGTGACAAACAGACGGATGTTATCAAGAAAAGTGTGCTGATTTTTTATTTATACAAATTTTATTTATACAGTTTTATTTATATTATATTTACTGTTTTATTTATAAATAAATTTTTCATTTTTACATTGTTTTATTTATTTATAATTTTATTTTTACTTAATAATTGTCAAACTTTTACACATATACTCTAAATTATATTTTTAGTTTTACCTATTAGTTTTCTTGTTTATACTGTTTATTATTATTTGAAATTTTATTTAGGTGTGTCGTTGTATATGAAAACTTTGAATTATGAAGTTTCACAAATAATAGAAAGTAAAGATTAGGTTATTTTTAAAATGATAAATTTAATTAACTTTTTGTAGAAATATTAGTAAAGGTAGATCAGAATGAAGTCATTTCTTATATTTAGAATCAATTAAAAGAAAAGGATGCTAAAATTAAACAATTAGAATACGAAAATAAACAGTTAAAGCAACTTATTGAAGAAAAATATACCGTAAATTTCGAGCATTTATTGATGCAAAAATGAGTACTTTCTAGAATGGAGTACCAGCTGAACTTCTTATCACAATGTAAGATACCCTATAATTTATAGCTCATGTTCTTTAAATCTAATTATTTTTTAGTGTTAACACAATTGGTGATTACTTTTAGTCTGAAAAGGAGGAAGAACTAGCAGGTCTCACTTAAAAATGACGTCTGCCTCAGATTCAGGTTCAGGCTCTGGAACGGTCCACACAATCAGCAATTACTTAAAAAAATAATAGTAGTAATGATAATAATAAAGATTTTAAATTTATTAAATAAATAATTTAATATATTAGTTGCACAAACACACACACATACAAAGCTCATAAACAAATTAGCATCAAATACCGTTAATTTTGGCGTGGGTTGAACACCATTACTACTGAAGTATTTATAAAAACAATTCGCGACACATTCATAGAGAGCTCACTTTCATAAGTATTGTTAGGATTATAATAAAAGCGATTTAATAATTGTCACTTTAGCGCATTGTTACTTATAGTAATTTTATAATGTGATAAATAATCAGACTATTAAGTTGTCTCATGTATGTTACAAAGTATTAAGATATTGCTTGTAAATGGCAGACTTCTTGCACTTAAGAGAATTGCGAACAGACAGACAGACAGACAGACAGAC
>JAQIVF010002473.1:0-10968 GCA_034698365.1 Steganacarus magnus | reverse complement strand
TGAAACTGAAAAAAAATTTTACAATAATGAAAAACTTTTTCTCGCGCAGACTGTAGCATAAATCAGTACAATTTTTTTATAATTTTTTGCAAATATTTCTTCATTGTCAGAAAATAAAAGTGAGAAAAACTTATTTAAACTAATAACTGACAGAGAGAGAGAAATGTCGCAAAATTTATTCTTTATTTTAAATAATTTTGTGTTACAATTTCTCGACTATAAAAAAAACTACTTTTATTTAATGTTAAAACATTTGTAATAGCATTACGTTAACGGTTAACTTAAATTCTCTTTAAATTATGTATAATTAAATAAGTTTATGTGTCCTTTTAATTAATTAAAAAAATCAAGAAATAAATGGCTAATTAATTATTTACGAAATCATTTGTTATCATATAACAAGTTATGCTGAGTTAAGTATATCGTGATTGTGAGTAACGTTAGAATTTGCTAAACGCGTTCCGGAAAAAAATGTTTCCAATATTAAGTTATTGTAAGACTTTGTGGTATTCGGCAACTAAATTGGCTTAAAAATTTGGTTCACTATGTATATAATCGTATTTAATGTTTATTCTAAAATTGGTTCATTTTCTCAATTCTGGAAATACAAGTTTTAAAGTGATCATCACATGTGAGTTACTTGAGAGCAAAATATATTATTAGTATTAAAATGATTTGAACTTTCATAATAAACTATATTTGTTATATCCAATATACATACTGTAATGTAATGTAATCAAATGACGTGAATGTCAAATCATAATTATTCACAAAGTATATAAAAAATGCACAAATACTTAGAGTGAAATTATCTCATCGGACTACAGACTAGTGTAAGTCAATTATTTGTAATTTTAAACATATTATTTCTTATTTCGTTTGAATATAATGTTAATCTAAACGTGAAAAATTACAGAAGCGATCATTATTTTACATTATGGCCGATTGTTCTGAGAATAAGGCCGAAACATTTAAAAATGTGGCCGAAAAACTAAATAAATTGAAATTTAGAAATTATGACTTCATAGAGCTTCAAGAACTTATAGGTTACTTCACGAGTTTTTTGGGTACAACTGGTTTATCGAATATCTCACTCACAGATTTGTACGCCAATCGGTGCCAGTGTTATATTATATTAAAAGACTTTGAAAATGCTTCACACGATGCGAATAAAGTGATTGAGTTGAGACCTGACTGGTGGAAGGGATACGTTCTCAAATCACAAGTGAATTTAAATGATTACGAGTATAAAAGATATGACCAATGTTATCGATTAGCGTGTAATTTACTAAAACTAGCGGAGACTTTAGAGCTTATAATCAAAGAAAGTAAAGAGAAAATAAAAGATCAAAGAAATAAGTTTAATAATTCAATTGAAGACAATTAGGGAATACTACTATCGGTAACAACGGAAGCAGAATAAAAACTAATATCGCACACATGTTTGCTGTAATTTTTCTGTTAAATTTTAGCTTTTAAATAATTTTTTAAATACTTAATTCATTATGAATATTTTTTAAATTATGTTTCTATGCTTTTATGCATTTTTATGCGATTGTAAACCAAAACACACACATAATAACTGTATTACATATTTGTTATGTCTGTTCATTAATCATTTCTTGATATATATTATTTTAATCGTATTTTATGATCGATTTATATGTTTACAAGTTTGGTTCGGTATTATATATGAAAATTAAAATTAAAATCACAACAGACACTCAATATCATTAAACTATAGTTCTGCACATATTCATTAAACCACTACTACTCTCTACATTATATTTATTCATTTTTATTCCATTTTTATTCATTATTCAATATTCAACAAAAATCTAACATTTTTAATAAATATGCATAATTATGATAACAAAACATTATCAAAGAGAAAGCATTGCACTAAATTCAACAACAACTACAACTACAACTGATTAATATTAAATAATTTCAAATTATTAAAAACAATTTCGTTTAATTATTAATCTTTTTGAACCTATATTAATCAAAATTAAAGTTATTTTCAAAATTTATTCTTTCTTTAATTAATTCTTGGTATTTAAGAAATACTATTTTAATTCTTTTTCTTTCACAAAATATGTTTCTTATTAAATTCCACTGTCGATGCATTTTTATCTATTAGTTATGATTTTTCTTTAAAACATAATGACTTGAATGAGAGTAGTAATAAACATCAACTCGAAATCATAAGTTTTAGCTGTGCTGATCATGTTTAATGTGAGCTGAGCTGATGAGCTGCAGTTTATAATAAAAACATTAAAATCATTTGTTATAAACTATCCTAAATTATGGCAAATCAAATAATTTTTGAAGAGTCAAATGATTTTTAATATTTTTTGATTTAAAATAAATAGCGATTAAAATGACTCAATTTCAATATTTTCTTTCGAAGCATAAGATTGATCATTTGAAGTGATCAAGTGATGTAATTTATTTGTGAGTAAAATTTTATTAGAATTAAAGTGATTTGCGAACTTTAGTAATAAAACTATGCGTTATATCGATTAAAGTTTAATTGATTGACGAGTAGTGTATGTGTCAAGTGTTTAATTGATTAACAAGTGATGTCAAATGATATTTACACAATAATAGTATATTTTGTAATTCTCTATATAAGCATTTCTTATTTGAGTATTCATTTCAGTATAATAATAGTCTAAAAGTGAAATTTTACAGACATTTGCCGATCATTATTTTATCAGACATTTAATTGTAACAAAACTATTGTACTTTATTATGGCTTGTAGTTCTAAAGTTAATAAAGATGTGAGATTATTCAAGAGGTGGACGATAGATTAAATCATTTACTAAATCAATCGACAGATGATAGCGATTATGAAAACAAAGAGCTGAGAGATATTATAGAGTTATGCACGCGTTCTATGGATACAACTGGTATATCGATTGGCGATCTCACAGAGTTTTACGCCGAACGGTGTGTGTGTTATATTTTATTAAGTGAATATGAAAATGCTTCAGAAGATGCGGATAAAGTGATAAAATTGAGACCCGAGTGGTACAGAGGATACTTTCTCAAATCACAATTCCATAGATATAATAATGATAAGGAAAATTATGTTAAGTGTCTTCAGAGAGCGAGAAGTTTATTAGATATAATTGGCAACAAAGAGATAAGCAGAGAACTCGAGGAAAAAATAGAAGGTTTTAAAGGTTTATTGAAAAACGAAATTGTCTTTAATTAGAGAATACAATCGATCACAACAGAAAAAGAACAAAACGGAATCTCAATTTTGATATTAGATTAAAGTCTTATGGCTTTTCAAAAATTTGAAAAAATTAGTGCACGTCATCTGTAATTTTTTTATACGACTTTTACTTTTTTTTTGTACAATTTTTTAACAATAGTTAATTATTAATATTTTTAAAACTATGTTTTCAATATCTTTTTAGTATTTCTATGTGATTGTTAACCAAAACACACACACAATAACTGTATTAAATATTTGTTATGTCTATTCAATAATCATTTTTTGATAAATACTATTTTAATAAATGCGGTATTTATTGTAATAAATTACAAAATATATAAACTTCAAATTAAAACTTTATTTGGTATATATATTAAATTAAAATCCAAAATCATTCATTGACAATATTTGTGATAATAAGGTAAGCGTTCCGATGATACAGTGTCTGAGTCTAAAGTAACTTCGGTTTAAGAACCTTTAAATTATGTCCAAAATTACTATATCCTTGAGGAGGTTCGAAACGCTTCTAATTTATAACCGCATATACAGTCACTCAGATGCGCGAACCTCTAAACTATCCAAAAGCAGAAATTAAACCGTGTGTTCAGTTCATTGAGTTTCAGAAGTTCAGAACAATTATCACAAATAACAATTGTGTTAAATAATTTTTAACTAATTATATAAAGTTTTCTGGTTAAAATGCTAAGAAAAACATTATTATAATAACAATTTAAGAAAAAAACAATTATTTACGGATATTTTGGCAAGAAATTCATTTCCAAAAAATAATAGAATTAAAATTAAAAATATATAAGAAGAGATGGCAATAAGCTCAAAAGAGGTGAGCTCAAAAATAATATAAGTTGAGCTTAAGCTTCTACTTTTTAATGTAGCTTATTCTTGAGCTTGAGCTTTGAGCATATGATGCACTAATATTTATAAGGATAATTTAATCTTTTGCGTTTAATTATAAAAATTTTGTATTTTAATGATTTAATTCTCTAATATAAAATTTAATTCACCTAAATTATTAATTAATTTCACTATTTTTAACAAATATATACACACATTGTCTTTATAATGGATACACACATGTTCTTAAGCTCAACAGGTTGAATTTGAGCTTGAACTTAAGTGAGCTGGGCTCAGTAACCACTGATCAACGAGCTTGAGCTTCAAGCTCAGCCCAGCACAAGCTAGCTTAAGCTTACTCTGAGTTTTTTTGCCATTGCTATTTATATGCGACATCGATTCAATCATTGTATGTAAGCTTAATTTTAAAGGGAGTTATTGTAACATTAAATATGAATTTTTGCCGTATGCCACACAATCGTTATAGTCATTCTAGTAATCAATATCGCGCTCATACTTATCCGTTACTGACATTTCTGGTACGTTGGCATGAAATACAACAGTCGGACTTTGACTTGGATTTGACTTTGTTTTGAATTTATAGTAAAGAAAGAGCAGAAACGATAGCATTAGTGATACCAACAAAATTGTAATTACATGAAGGACTAGATTGAAGTTTATTTCAATGACATTCATTACCGCTGTTTTGTTCTTTATAGAGGTTGAAAAATATTCCCACTCCCGCCCGCAGTAAAAATTTTCAATTCCCGTGGGTCCCTCCCGCAGAGACAAAATTACGTTTCCCGCCGCTCCCGCCCGCAATTCCCGCAAAATGCTATTTTTACATACAAATTCCAATGATAAATGAAAATATTAATAAATTTCTTTAGAAAATCTAACTTTATATATAAGTATATCTTACGTGGTATTTTCATTGAAACAAATAGTTATTGGGGTCATGAAAACTCATCGGAATTAAAAGATAATTTTTTCAAATTTGTTAAAATTCGTGATTTTTCAACTTAGTCGGAATTTGCGGGAATCCCGCCCATCCCGAAAATTTTTAGACTAATCCCATTCCCTCCCATCCCGCGTGTTTTGTACTTAATCCCACTCCCTCCCGCTTCCAACGGGACCCGTTTTCAACCTCTAGTTCTTTAAACTCGAACTAATATTGTGTTTCGTAGTGTAGTTAACTTCATTGATACTTTTGATTACGATGTTATCAGTGATCTGTTCGGTTTCATTCCATTTAATGTATTTAATGAAATCAATAACAAAATCAGAAGTTATAAAGTTTGCATCAATTTCTTCATAATTTGTTGATTTAAAAAATTCGTTTGAAATTAATAGATAAAATGGCCGATCAATTGGTTGTCCTTTCATTGAGTACGTTTCGTTTTGTGATTTATTCAAATACCTATCGATTTCGACCTCAAAAACAATAATGCCATCAATTTTCCAAATCATTCTGTTCGATGTCCACTCAAACGTGATTAAATGAAATCCTTTGCTTAATTCAGTTTCAATTCTATCATTTAATCGTGTAATTTCTCGCAACTGATTTCTACAAAGCACACCAAACCAAGTGATTCTCCTTCTATTGTTTGAGTATTGATTACTGCTTTTCAAGATATCAATCAAACCACTAGTATATGTGGTATTAGTAATGTATGACTTGTCCACAGAAATTAATGATATGTGGTCGTCAAAGCAAACTTACTTATTGCCTGACAAACAGAATGAATGATTATTTCTCAAAAAAATTTCTGAATATATTATTTGATATCTCTTTTATAGAACTTATAATTTGTAAAAAAGACTACAAATATCTGATTAAATACATACTTGTATAATATAAAAATAAAGAGATATGAAATAGTTTAGTGATTTACCGTAAACGAAGTCAACAGTATTCCAATATTTTCTATTAAGTTTGGTATCATTTCAAAACCCATTTTCCGCACAAAACAAATGATATCTCATAGTTTAAGTACACTGCGATTATTAAAATCACACACAGTGTGTGTCGAGGACCGCATCATTATTTTTTTAGTGCTGATTAGTTAACCAAATATATTTTAATTAATAAGTATCTTTTTTTTAATGAAAAATATTTGGTGTAACGGTAATTCTATACTGATTAATATTTAGAAATAAATCAATAATTTTCCTTTAATACAGCATATAATAATTAACTCACACACAATTTTTAGAAAAGCTTATCCTTTTTGTGAATAATATCCCGACACAAAATGTTTTCTAACTCACAAGTGGTATGACATTAACTCGATATTAACACAATTATCAATTTTTGTAATATTTTATTAATATACAATTTAATAAATCATTACGAATTATGACAACTTTCTATAAATTATAAATTAAATAATTTTTAATAATTAATTATTTAATAGTTTTGACTTGAATTATTGTGTTATTGATCAAATTTTTAGACATATTAAATGGGAAAGAATTTATGAGCAAAAACATTATAAATGAGTAAAGATCAGAAACAGACAGAGAAACGCTTACTCAACCACTTTGCCGGTATGGTATGAGTAATAAAAGTTAAATTTAATGATACTCTATAATCAATATACCAAATTCTTTGAGGATTCTTTGACTAAAAATTATTTTTATAGTTGTAAATCTTTACAAAATAGTGTATTTTAAAAAATTAGTAACTGAAATGATACAATTATGAATAGATTGTACATTTAGTCTTATATATTCAGTATCTTTTTTAAAAAATAACGAAATTATAATAAAAATATTTGGCATATTAAAAATTTTTTGAATTAATAAAAATTTCATTGAGATTATTTTCAAAAATTCGCTGGATTTATCAAAGAATAATTCTTTGAGAATAATAAAATTCTTTGAAACTCTCTGATCAAAGAATATTTTACTCCTTGATTATAATAAAGTGACCAAAAATCACCGGCTGCTTGTGTTTGATTGATTGACACATAAAAGTTTTCATAATCTGCTGTTATGTTTTGCATGACTCAACTGATGCGGTGAACCAAACACGTGTATAACAGTGTATGACACGCACTCTGTATCACACATCACATTATTAGTGGATTAGAATCGATAGACTCGTGTACAAAATAACGTTTGATTCGTTACAAAATGTTGTTACGGTTGAACCCATTGTTAAATGAATAAATTTAAAACAGAAAAATTTTACTGTACTTTTGATGTAATACGCAGTTTTTGTTATTGAAAAATATTTACGATAACTAATCTCGACAGCAATTGATAAGTTTAAAGTAAACCAGAAATGTCTTGCTTTGATTACAAATCAACAAATTCTTCTAAACAAATGCTATATATTGCTTGAGAAATATGCGTGTTTTATTTATATTCAATGGATGAGATGACAGCAATTAATTAGTCAAAATCATAGATTTTAATCACATTTTATTTTATATAAAATTTTACTTTAATATGTTAATACATTAAAATATACGAAAAATAATAACAAATCTTATTCAGTGTTAAAAATTATAATTTCAAAACACATACTCTCATTGCCATCAGTTAATATGAACGGTAAAGTAAATGTTCAATAATAATAACTATTATATAATTTATCAGTCTTATGAAATACAGACTGAAATTTTAAATTAAAGAAAATGCATAAAATGTTGCAATACATTATTTATAGTATTGTGTATTATTGCTTACAATATAGAGTGACCTTTAATTAGTTTATAGCATTGTTTTTAAACATTCAAAAAATTTATGTTTACTTATTGTCAATTAATTATATAAAATTGCAATTGAAATTTTAATTAAATGCTGTCTTAACTCGAATCAACCAGCGCTTCATTATTGCTATCTATAATAGGGTTAAATCTTTTTCGGAAATTTATTTGAAAATTAGAGTTAGAAAGAGATTGAAGTTTTTCTTTTTTCAGAAAAATCAGCAAAAAAATTAAACCAAAAAACACAAATAGCAATAGTAAGCCAGTAATCAAAGACATACTGTAAGACGAGTGTTGCTTTTCATCATCAGTTAAACGCGTTGTGTTTGCGTGCAATAAGTTTGCATCAATTTGTTTCCACTCATAATACTTAACGTAATCGACTATAAAACTAGACTCATTGAATTCTTGGTGAACATCACTGTAATGGTATAAAAAATTAAACTGATTTGCGATCAATAGAGAAAATAGTAGACCATTGCTGTTATTGTTATTGTTATTGCATGATGTTTTAAAGTATTTACAAGTTTGGTTTACAGCCACAATTCGGTCATCAATTTTCCACACCATATCGGTTTGATTCCACTCGAAAACAAATGTGTGAAATCCGATGTCTATATTCAATCCATTCATTACTTTATCTAAACTCTTTTGATCAGGAAATTCATTATTTGGAAGAAGAGTTGTGTTTGACTTTAAATGTTGGTTATTATGTCTGAAAATTTCAACTGCTTTTTTAAATTTAAACGTTGAATAACTAAAGTTAAATAAGCTTATATATGCGAGCGCACTGTTATGCTCCACACTTGCATTGATCTCCCATTTACCATATCTCCACTCATGATTGGTCATCGTTCCGGTGTTCCTTATTATACACGATTTATATTTCTCAGTATAGGAATATATATTCCTTTTCACTGTTAATATCAGTTGTCCGTCTTTTAAATGAGGATTGTAAAGATGGCAGCTGTTACCTGTATATTAAATTAAACTAAATAAATCTTTGTTAATAATTTATTTTTTAAACTTTTTCTTTACTATAAATGTGTGCGTATTCTGAATGCCACGAACTATTAAACAATGAATAATTGTCGAAGTGATCGCTCCATTTCAAAACCCAATTGTGGTCACGCGCTAACAAATTATTTTGTTGCAAATAAAACACCGAAATCACAATTAGCCAGTACTTCACTGACATCGACATAGTTATTAGAATAAGAATTACTTTTGTTTAAAATATTGAATCCACTTTAAAACACAGCAATTATTTAATCTTTAATTTCTTGTAATAATATTACTTTATTTTTTAGTGTTAACTTAAGTTTTCTTTTCTCTTATGCCAACATAACTTAACACAATATTCATGTCTTAGAAATTTTGTTCGTAATCCGTGTTTGTTATTCACATGATTTCTGTAATTGAATCCGTTTATCCGTCACTTGTTTCCTTTTAATACGTTAATTAAGAACTAATTGGTTAAATCCTTGTATTATCAATGTTAGCAGTGCTTATCTAACTTATTATGTGCTTAGTTTGCAGTAAAGTTTATTGTTGTTATATTATTGTAATTATAAGGCTTTGTAGGGTTCAGTCTCTTTAGTAATGATAGATTTTTTGCTTTATTTCAATACATTTATCCAAAAAGAAAAATTTAATTCTAAATTCCAACTCAAAATTTCAAATAAATTTTCGAAAAAGATTTAACCTATTATTATAGATTGCAATAATGAAAAACGGGTTAAGCTATAAATAATTGAAAGAAATTGTGCTTAAATTTACGAGATATCAAAAATTTAAGATTAAAACTTATTAAGAGTCACATCACATCACCCTTTCCTTTATAAAAAATTTATTCTATCGATTTGTGTTATCGTATGTAATTGATATCATTTTTACTCTTCTTTTTGTTATAAATTGCAACAAAATTTTAATAAAGAAAAAAAACATTAATTATATACATTACAATCTTTTATTAATAGTTATTAATGTTTGGTTATAATTAAAGAAATACTAGAATTGATGCGGTAATAATTCAATCCAAGGACTTTAGACAACGTTTTTAAGACATTCGTGGACCAAGTTGGCGGAACATTCTTCCGGAGCTCTCCACCGATCAGTCGGACTCACCTACAATCTTTCTGATTATAATAAAGTGACCAAAAATCATTTTCTACGATATCATCCGGTGATTTGATTAGTGATTCAGATTCCACTTCAGACATATTGATATACATTATATACTCGAAAACGAGGTGGAGATCACCGGCTGCTTGTGTTTGATTGATTGGCACATAAAAGTTTTCATAATCCGCTGTCATATTCTGCAGCTCAACTGATGCGGTGAACCAAACACGTCCGACAGTATATGACACGCACTCTCCAGGCATAACATTATTAGTGAAATAATACGGAAATATAATCGATAGACTCGTGTACACAATAACGTTTGATTCGTTACAAAACGTTGTTACGGTTGAGCCCATTGTTAAATGAAAAAATTTTACTGTCTGTACTTTTGGTGTAAAACGCAGTTTTGGTTATTGAAAAATATTTACTACTTTCTTAAATTAACTTTACTTGAAGGTTGAAAAATAGTTACAATAACTAATCTCGACAGCAATTGATAAGTTTAAAGCAAACCAGATATGTTTTGCTTTGATAACAAATCAACAAAATATGCGTGTTTTATTTATATTCAATGGAATCTCATGAGACGACTGCAATAATTAGAAAAAAATTATTGATTTTAATTACATTTTAATTTTATATAAAATATTACGTTAAAATGTTAATACATTAAAATATATATCTTTTTCAGTGTTAAATAATATAATTTTAAAACACATACTCTCATTGCTATCAGTTAATATGAACGCTAATGTAAATTTTCAATAATAATAATTCTTATACAATTTATCAGTCTTACGAAATGCAGACTGAAATTTTAAATTAAAGAAAATGTTACAATACATTACTTATAGTATTGGATTGCTTACAATATAGAGTGACCTTTAATTAGTTTATAGCTTAGTTTTTAATCATTCATAAATTTATGTTTACTTATTGTCAATTAATTATATAAAATTGCAATTGAAATTTTAATTAAATGCTGTCTTAACTCGAATCAACCAGCGCTTCATTATTGCTATCTATAATAGGGTTAAATCTTT
>JAQIVF010002472.1:0-10969 GCA_034698365.1 Steganacarus magnus | reverse complement strand
AAACTCAGGGATTAACTTTTCACTGAACACAACGAAAATGTATTTACATAAGAGCTTTATGTTTAGTGGGAAAAAAAATCTCATTCAAATACTCATAAAATTAATTTAAATTAAAACATTAGGTGAATCTCATTTAAATATTAATTTTTTAAAAAAATTCAGATATTCTTAATGCACAGTTTTTGAATTTTAGTCATTATTAGAGTATTTTCTTACATTTATATTACCGATGCTAAGAATCAAAATAAATATTAAGGCATAAGTATTTTTAAAAAAAATTTAGGGAAATCATATTTCTATTTCTAAAAATAAATCTAATTATTTTATAAATTAAGTTTAAAACAAATATTTATTCCACACTTGATAACTAAAATTTCTGACTTAATTATTTGCATGAGTAAAAAAATTCAAAAACTAGCTTACAATGTGAAGTCATAAACAAATTATACGTTAACTATAAAAATTAAATAACGAAATAAATATATAGTCATTAACCAAAAGTCAAACTGAAGTTTTGAAGCTAAAGCACTTTATCATCGTATGTACAGTACTATTAACTTTTGATATGGTATTCTATTCTTTCAATTTTTATTATTATAAATCAAAAAAGAATTCACTGTCCCTTTCTATTTCTATTTTTGTTTTGTTTTTTACGCGAGAGAAGAAAACTTTTTTCACTGCTCTAACGTTTTGTAGAGTTTTTTTTCGTGATATAGTAGAACTTTAGTTTGTTTTGAAATACTAACTGATGAGTATCACTAGACTCATTGAATTTGATGATGTCTCGCATTTTTCAATAAATAGTGCGACAAAGATTCGCCACCGAATTATTACCGAAAACGTTATTTTTGAATTTGTCTTTTAAAATGTTGTCACTCATGTCAGCGGAATTTTGCTGTTCAAACGGCAGGAACATATTTTAACAAAACAAAAAAAAGAAAAAAGCTCTGTGATCGGAATTTTTGAGCAATTTTTCATTGATTTAAATGTCAATTATTAGTCAAGTTTTTGTTATAGACTGGGAAAGCGAAAGGAAAATTTTAATAAATGCTTATTTGAAATGTGTGCAGCAAAAAAAATTCAGAAGTAAATGTGCCAAAACTTCTTTTTCATACGCAAAACTGAACGGAATAGTTTTAAAGTTTAAGCCACTCTCTCTCTCTCTCTCTCTCTCTCTCTCTCACACACACACACACACACACACACACACACACATAACATACTAAAACCCAAATTTGAATTACAGACGTTATGTGAGGTCTGAATCTTGATAAGCGTTAAGTACTGTACGAATTATTTGCTGAAATGCGACAAAAACTTACTGGTATTTTATTCTTTTCATATAAATTCATTTGAGATAAATAGTGTGCCATTTTATTATTTTAAATATACCGTTACATACCGTAAACAAGAACTAAATTCTGTTTACAAAAAACTAGGCAAAAAAATACCCTAGTTTTTTTAATCTCTTTAGAAACGATAAAAATTATATTAAAGAAGATTATGTAAATTGTTTTTTAGTCTGAGACTTGCATCAGACTTAATTACAAATTCCTTCATCTATTATTTTAGGAACACAACTGTGTGTGTATATATAAGCTCACTCTTTTGAAAAGAATACGCTTTTACTAATTAAACGCAATGGCATAACATAAGATCTTTTAGCATTTTCTTCTGCGAGCAGATATTATATCACAGTTATATTATATGCGACTCTTTTATTAGCGTCACTATGAGATCTATTTCCATAATATATATATCATAGCACACACACACACGGAGTGAATGAGATAAGTAGGTTTTGAAAAACTGTCGGCAGCATCAAAAGGAATGAATAACATATCAATATCTATGCATTTTGTGTGTATGTATGCGTGTGTTAGCGAGAGTTGAAAGAAGTTTTGATCACTATCTTGACATTAAGACGTTTGCAACTCTATATGTATACACTGTTTCGAATTGTTTGAATCACTAAATGCGTACTATTTTTTTCGCTTTTGTATCAGCGAGTAAAAAAATTTGTGAATAATTTACTCTCTCATCCAAACGCTTTCAATATCTATCTATTTTCCCCTTCTTTTTTTAAAAAAAAACGAGAGATAAGAGATTTGTTGAAATGTGAGGGCAGTTACAATTTTTTTATGTATGTGTATATATATATATAAAGAGGCAAAAAAATACGAATATTACTGTAAAGTTAATGACTTGCAGAATATTCTCTTTATAAATAATGGAAGTTTTGCGTCTTTAATAGTATGAGCGACGAGTAAAAATAATTTTTGAAGATAATGCACGCTGCAAACTGTTCAGGCAGTGATGAAGAATACTGAGATGAGAGCATAAAAAGCAGCTAAAATGTTGACGTTAATAGTAAACTCAGCCCAACATCAACACAACTAAAAATAGGGCAACCGATACAACAGCATTCAACCCGTTGTACAACTAAATGGAAAGAAGTGTTTTAGTCGTAACAATATCCTAAAATTAAGTCCCCAGCCATAGGTTCCTTTCTCTCACTCGCGCGCACACACATAAAGTTATTAATAGATAAAAAGCTTTGATCATAACTTTTTTGCTCGATGTCTACTGCGAATAAAATGGATTAACACAAAAGAATATGCGACAGTAGTCGTCGTCGCAGCACACAAACAACCATTATGTATAAGATAACATATTTCGCGAGCATTAATGTTTTAACTCCACATTTACTAACTTAGTAAAGTGACACGATTTTTATCGCTAAAGAAATATTATTCTTGCTTTAATTTTACCTCAAATAACACAACATTGCATTACAGATATAAGTTTATATATAACTGTTATGTCATGAACGGATTAGTTTGCGTTAATACATAATCGCTTTATTATTGAAACAATAACATTTGAGGAGCGCTATGAATAACTTATATTTGTAATATAGATTTGTTCATAAATAGAAACAAGCGATTACTTATAAACAATTAAGCAATAACTAACTCATTCTCTTTCAAACACAATAAATATATTTTGTTCCACTCTATTTGAGGCTATGGTAACATAAGTCCGCGTACCGATACTGGAAAGTTATTGACTATTCTGTACGCGATAATCGGAATTCCCTTAATGGTACTGTATTTAACAAATATTGGCGATATATTGGCCAAATCTTTTCGCTACGTTTATGGCAGCTTAAGGACACTGTGCAGATCTGGCCCCAAATCAGATGCATCGCGACGTGACAAGAAAAATGTGCACGCATTGGCGGCGCGCACTATGAGACAGCACGCCGCTCTCCAAAGAAGTATCTCATCGATAACGCCATCGTCGATGCATCTCAGAGTACCGCTTCATCCAACAAACTCGTTGCCCAATTCTCCAATTTTAGCGTTAAATCGTCACATCACTTCGCAAACAATTACTTCTTTGCAAACAGGGTATTATTTGTATTTACTGTAAAAAAAGAAAAAACACTGGTGAATACGTCACCAGTGATAAGAAAAACATTTTCTTTTCGATCAAATTGGATATTTTCTCTGTTTTTTCTTCTTGCTTTTTTATAGCTCCACTTTTATGAACGAAACACTAACCGAAGAGAATACTGCGTTAAATCAAAGACATAATAATCGAGACATGTCAGTTGGCTCTCACAGTAGTCGCTCAGTAGCAGAGCCCGCAGTCGTTAATTTTGATATTATTAACGAAAGAACAAAAGAATCGACAATAGTTCACGTACCGATAACGTTATGTTTAGTTATTTTGGCGAGCTATATATGCGGAGGTGGAGCACTATTTTCGATATGGGAAGGGTATGTGTGCACTGCAGCCGCAGCATCATTGCTTCACAAATCACTTGTGAACTGTTTTTACAGAAAAAAAAATTTTTTTTATTGCTTTACTGATTTATTTATAGATGGGAATATTTGGATGGCACCTATTTTTGTTTTGTTACTCTCAGTAAGTTAGCGATAGAGCGAGATATTTATGGTTTAATCATTAAATCAGTTTTAATGTTAATATGTTTTAATAATAGGCACTATCGGTTTCGGTGATTTAGTTCCAGGCGCTGGCAGTTCTGGCACTGAGCAGAAGCTTGTTATTTGTAGTCTTTATCTCTTGGCAGGTATTTTGTTTTCTGATGAATTAATCAAATCAAATAGTAGTATAATCTATAAATTTTATTAGTTTATTATCGTTCGTTAATTTTAACTTTAACTCGTGTTTTTAATAAAACGATTGTTAGTTTCTAAAATTAAAATACAGTTTATTCAATTGTAGGAAAAAAATTAGAATTAGAATTTATTATTAAGTTTTTTCTCACGAACACAAACCATAAAGAGATTGAAAAAATTGATATTATTTTTTCTCATCAAAAAAGGATTGGCGCTTCTTGTGATGTGCTTCAATTTAATGCAAGAAGAAGTGATCCATAAATTAAGAAATTGCGGCAAACGGATCGGAATTTTTAAGGACAACGAAGACGAAGACGATTTTGAGGACGACTTTGATATACCGTGACAAATGTACTGCTTTAGTCTGAAACCTTTTAAGAGCGAGATTTTCTAATTTTCTAAATGGATGAACACGTGGAAAAATTAGTTTGATGAATGGTGGCTGTGTTGTTGTGGCCATTGATTAGTCGCACCATAAACACCGATAAGTGGAGAGAAATCAAACACTGATATCGAGTTTATCCATAAACGAAATACGGAAAAGCGTGACACTTATAAGTGAACCGAAAGAGCGAAGAACAGTTCAGTACACAGTATTTTGATGATAAAAAAATTAATAAGCAATAAGAAGTTATTGACACAGAAATGATTTTACTTTATTAGTAAATATCATATGATTACTTACTATTAAAGTGTATGGTAATCTGTTAAAAATCTAAATTAAGTTTTTGAAAATATTTTCTACACTGTTAAAAGTTTTGGTTAAATATTTATTATTTTACATTTTTTTAAATAACTTGAATATAACGAAACAAAGTATTTTACGTACGATATTCCGCGTCCCACGCATTGCCCGCGTGCTATCGTTTATGAAATACTGTTTCAGACATTCGGGTCTGAATTAGACAAAATTTACCACAAATTTCACATTTTTAAAGCAAATATTTTTTTCTCGCAGTACAATATTTTTAAAAAAGACCACTACTAAAGACCTAAAAGGATAACATCTACTACTAAATTAATCTATAAAACAGGAATATAAATCAAAAATATGCAAAGTATTGTGAAAAGTACAAAAGCCCGTAATTTAAAATGTTAAGACGATTGAGGGCTTGAATACTTCAATTTACATAAAAATGTTGAGCTCCAAAATCTGATTCCTTTCCATATTGATTGTGTCACAAAACAAAATTTTAATTTTACAAATCCTTTCCTCAAATTTCCCGCCACATTCAATAAAATGATTTACATGATAGGCTTTAAATCTAGTTAATATTTACGAAAACATAAATATGAGAACAATATTTCTATTCTACTAAAAGGAAAAAGGAATCTCTCACATAAATTTGATCAGAATAAGAAAAAATATTTTATTATATAAAATTTTGGGATTTTTTGGCGTATTTTTCTGGAAAATAAATTATACCTATTCTACATTTTTTTAATTAAAAATTTTATTCGTGTTCACTCTTCAAAATTTTTAATAACAATTCAAACTACTTTCGGAAACAATTTGTTACATTGAACAAGTATTGTGTAGCATACTTGCAAGTGCTTCATAAATCAACAAAATGTATAATTAAAACCTGAAAAATTTTTATGTAACCATTTTTAATAACTATATTAAATAAAATATACAGAATTTTTAAAAACATTAGTAAAATATGTAAATGCGTGTGAGTTAAGCTATTTTTATCAAAATTTTACTCTAATTTTTTTTGTACACTACAACGCAATAAAACTCTATGATTAAAATAATGTTGAATAATACTTTGCATTTGCTTTAATGTATTTTATTTTTCCTTCTCGTATAGTTAATTATCGTATTTTATGTAAACATTACATTTAGACTATTAATTGTCATTTTATTTTAGAGAACCATTAACTAAAGGAAATAACTTTTCTATTTGATCTATTTTGTTAATTACTTTTATTAATGCAGCGTTTATTCTGGAATCAGTGTGCGCTTCTCGACTCTGACACACATACGCAAACAGCCGTGATTTTTTGGTCATTCTGTTGTGTCAAAACAATTTTTCTAGAAACTAAAATAACGTATTTGCCGAAAAAAATTAAATCTCTAGTGATTTTAACCAGAAAAAATTTTTGAAATTTTTTTTTTGATAAAAAACAATTGTCACTTTTTTGATTTGTTACTCTCTCACTCTCTATTTTTCACATTCTATTTATCAAGCTCTTTCTAAATTTATCTCAAAGTTTTTCAGAATATCAATAAGTTGGTATTAAAAGAGCTTAAATATTTCCAAATGACATTCGCGGATGACCCACGAAAATCTCGGACATAAAAATACCACAGTTTTATTATAGATACAATGAGGAAAGAATACTACCGAATAACTTCGAACACATATTAAAAGTTTGTTCATGTTTTTTATATTAAAAAATAGAAAAAAAAAAGTTTTTTCGATGGAAGATTTTCCAGTTTATCATAGGGTATTAAAACTGTATAGGCTTAGCATCTTTAGGATCTCTTTTTTGAATGATGAATTGACTTCGATCTGAGTTGACTATCGACCTTTAGCGAAGTTTTTGTTCGATTTTTTTCTCCTGTCGTGAATTCCTCTAAAAATGTTTTAACCTTTTCCGCACGGGATTTCATGTGTATGTTCAAGATTTTCATCTTTATAATTCACAGCCTATTCGGTGATAAATCGACTGTCATGTAGTCTGAAAATGCAATTTAGCTCCGAATCAATGCTTATTATTATTACTGCGCGCGCTATGCGTACATATTTTTATTTTTCTTCTTCTACTTTTAAAACTTCAATCACAACGCTATTTATTTTAATTATAAAAAATAATCTATAATAATAATTTTTTTATTGCACACAAAAATTCCATGGCTATTACAGGAAAAAGAATGCAAATTCATAAACTCTAACTAAAGCTAAAATATATTTTTGTGTACATTAGCGTCTCTCTCTCTCTCTCTCTCTCTCTCTCTCTCTCTCTCTCTCTCTCTGACACACAATATTTGACTCAATCGCTCACTTCTTTGAAAGTCTAATGCAATTGATTTCGTAGTTTAGTGTAAAGAAAAAACAGCGCAGCATACATACATACATACACACACACACAAACGTTGAATCGCAAAAAAACATCTTTTTGTGTCATTCATTGGAAAGGATGGACATTATTATGTACGTCAACAAATCGATTAATTTAAGAGAGTTACGTTGAGCTTGTATTAAATTTTTATCCAACGCTTACACTGAACACACGCAGAATTCTCTCTCTCTCTCTCTCTCGCTATAAAGCTATATATAAAAAAGAATAGTTAACTACTGCTGTAAATGAAAAAAAAGAGCCACACTATCACTATTAAATAGAGCGTTAAATAATAAATTGCAACAACAGCAGCAAAAAAATTAATCTAATCTAACAAAAATATAACAGTTTACTTGATTGACCATTCAATAAAAAAATACAGGGAAAATATGCGCATAGATATGATAAACAAATAGCTACATATAAAAATGTGACGCAGCGATGAACAGGCAGCGATGCCTCATAGAGTACTGAGTCCTAAAGTTATATATAAAACACTCGATGGCAGAGAAACACTTAGATTGCTATGTACAACATTGCTCACCCATTTATATTTCCGGAGTGCGATTGAAGCACTTTTGCAGATGAATCCAATATATGGCTCAGGGCGTGCATTAGCTTTAACTTTTATTCTGCGTGTGTGTGTGTGTGTTGACGATCCACTTAATGTTAGTGTGCAGATCCATAGTGTTAAAAACGATTTCTAATATTAAATGTGTGCTCAAATGTTTGGGTACACTGTGAATCAAAGTCTCGGTTTTTAATTAAAGTGAAAAAAATTAGAGATACCAAATAAATACTAATAAAATGTTTTGCCATCTTATTAAGTACAGATGTAGTAAAATTGCTAACATTAATTGTCCGTTTGACTTAAGCCTCTGGTTTAGACTCAAATGAGACGTTTGGAGAAAAAAACTTAGCTCTGAGCCATCAGTGAAACATTCAGTGGTTGTACATTATGTAGTATGTATTTGCAGCGTGTACTTACTCTCAAACTCATTACTAGTTAAATATTGATTTTTAAAAATAAACTTTATTTTTCTAATAAAGACTTAAGTTTCACGTTAAAAATAATAAAACATTTATTTCAATTTAAAATGCTTAATAAAATTTAACACTTGACCTGCTCTAGTATTTTTTTTTATCAAAAAACACCCCAACAACTCAATTTAATAACTCATATACCACTACTATGTGAGATAAAAAAAGAATAATATTTTAAAGAATTGACGACAAATGATCGGTATTCTTAAATAAAATAAAAAAATCCGATTCTGAATTTAAAATTAAAGCTCTGTAACTTACTTTTACTGTAATACGAATAAAAAATTTTTTAAACAGTTCCTAAACAGCGTGTTTATATGGCTGTGTTTGCATAACCAATTTAAAGCGCATCCTTAATTAAACTTTTAGAGAGTGATTAATGTGACAAAAATTACATACTGTACTGCATATGAAGGTACAGAACACTACTTTATTAAAGGATATCCGCAATATCTTTCTAAATAGTGTGTGTGTATGTGTGCGCTACTATAATGCGTAACGTGTGTACGAGATTATGCCAGAATTAATGTATCTTGCATTTGACATCAATGAGCAAATTAATCATTAAACCACACTAAAAGTGTAGCGTTTTTCTATTCAATAATAATGAGACTGCGAGAGAGCATATTTTTTTATATATATTGAATTTTAACTTAAATTTATTATTATAGCCAAATATTATGTCCGCAACATTCGTCGCGAATGTGTTAATATACAGTTAATGTAAAGTTATTTTGTGAGCGCCAGCGAGAAAAATGCTGTGTTATTCTCATTAAAGCGATGTTTTTCTTATATATTGATAACTTTGAACAAATAAGATTATATTCGCGTATTTTTTCCCGAATAAGTTTGAACAGAAGCGAGTATTGGCCATCAACTGACTTTAGGGCATTAAAAGTGATATCGCCGTTATTACCACTTCTACTGTCAGCAGCAGAGAAAGCAATGCAAGGGAAAAACAAACACATATCTCCATTATGTTCTGAACGGTGACCAAAATAATTCTCTGAGCAAAAATAAAAATCATCATCTATTGCAATATTAATTACATTTGTGCCATAAAAAGACGACCGTTTTCTGATTATTGCGGTATATATCTAATTCTCTCTCAAAACATTTCCTACCCGTTTCTTCCTCTCTCCTCTCTCTCTCTCTCTCTCTTCTCTGCGATTCCTACATAAATTGCTGGGTAATACTGTTTTGTACCACTAAATTACCTACAAATAAATACTAAGATATCTAAGTATTTAAATCGTAAGTTTGCATTTTTGTTTTTATCAAATTCATTCTTACGTGTGAATGTTTTTTGCTGGCAGTATTTTTAAAAATTATTCATAAAATTTTTGGTTTACTTTTAAACATATCTATTTTATTGTACGCACGTTTTCGTTAAGAATTTTTCCTCCAAATATTGCATTATTAAGATAATAAACTTCAATAAATTTTTCATCTTAAATGTTTTTGTTAAAAAAAGTTATTAATCTTTTTAAAAAAATTTAATATTAATTTACATCGCACATCGTTTATCTTCATTTGTTCCGCCATTCACTGTTTCTCACTCACACACACATTTCTCTTATGCAAAAATGTTTAGCTCAACATACCGTTTTGGTGATAAAAGTTTGACACAAGAGAACACCAACAATAACACAATCACTAAACCTAAGATTTTAAGAATTTTGTTTTGAGAGAGTGGGAGAAGAAATAGAAATTTCATTGATTAAAGTGCTCTCTTCTTGCGGCTCACAGAAGTTAAGCGCGCAACGAAAGAGAGTAATGTTGTCTTAATGTTTTTCCTAAGTCTTCCAAAGGCTAATCTTCTTCTCTTCAAAAAAATGTGATTAGAGTACTAGTAGTGCAAGAGTTCAGATGAGCGAAAAAGAGTGAGAGAGAAAAGAGAAGCGTAGAAAAAAAATCAAATGACCAAATATTGATGGCCAAAGCTAAAAGGTAATCTTCCATATGAAGTTATTTGTTATATCATGCACACACACATACACACAGTACACACACTCACTCGCACAGGCATGAGTTATATTATGGTCATATATTTAAGTTCATATATATTGCCAAGTGTTTCAGATAAAAAAAGTGGTGCACACTATTATTATTACACAATGCGTTTATGATAGTATCATTCGGTAACAGCAAATATTTGCGTGGTTTTAACTCAAAATTAATGGTAGGCTGACATATAACTTACAGTATATCATGCATGCAGAGCTATTTTTTTCCTTATTATAGAGAAGTTTTATATGCTTTTCATTTATCTTTTTCGTATAATTCTCTGGTAATTTTCATATTAAAACAAGAGTAACATATATATCATGCGATCACATTTGGTTTTGCAGACTTACTTTGTTGCGTCATAATTAATTTTAGATACTTTTATTTAAATACACAGCTATTGTGTGCGCAAATACATAATTCAGTTTTTTTGTTATTAATTATTTACCAATGAATTCTATATTTAATCTAACAAAATACGGTTTTATTTTATTTTTTACTAGCGATGTGGAATGTTTTTTTTCTGTGCAAACAATATAATACAATGCTATTGTAGTAAACACTATGTAACTTTTTCTGTTGACTTTTATTTTACAATTGCTTTCAAACTGAATGACATTAAAAATAACTTAAACTAAACTACGCGATAACATATTCCTCACAGAATATCCGTGTTAACAGTTTATATATAATAAATAAAT
>JAQIVF010002471.1:0-10972 GCA_034698365.1 Steganacarus magnus | reverse complement strand
GCAATGATTTTACAATAATAATAATAAATACTGTATAACAAAATGATGGTATTAATGAATAATGAATTGTGTTCACAGATAATAGCAACGATATTAGCTAATGCTTGCTAATATTTAACTGATTATAATATGCCTGTGGCTAAACATATTTTTATAATATCGTAATGTTTAAATTTAAATAGTGTCAAAAATTGTTACATAAATAATGTATATATGCATTCATATGTATAAATATTTTTCAAATCACTTTAGTTAATGATTCATTAAAAAAAATTCAATATGATTTGATAATTGTATAATACTTGATGCACTAATCGGGATTAAAATGGAGCTCATATTAGACTCAACACGTGGCTCTGCGATATATGCTCGCATGCGATAAAAAAAACTGAAGGGTTAGCATACTTAACGGCAGAGCAATACCATTTAGTGGTTTACGTGACCAAATATAATGATTAAATATATTATTGTTTTGCTCTTAATAATAGCAATTAACGGTTACCTAATAGAAAATATAGTGAGTGGGGAAGAATGGGTCGCTTGCATGGCTTGGACAGTGACCACCGCTCAACAAATCTGTTAATAAATTATAATTAAATAATAACACACATTGGTTTGCACGCACGCACAGAAATATTACCGCATATAATTGAATCATATTTATAAATATATCATCAGAAATGTTAATTAAAAGGAACTATAGTAATATATAATAATTGTATTTACGAAGTTTTGGGAAATGAAAACAACTCATAAAAAACATTCTTACATAATCAGTAGATAACGATCTGTTTATATTTTTGTATTTATCTATTCATTTAAGAGATTTAAAGATAATTAATTAATAGGACAAACCTTTAAAACCTTCGTTTTCCTGGTTGTCAGCGTTGGAACTCATAATATCAGTATGAATCGATTCACCTTTGCCATCATCGGAATTAGAAATACAATCGTCTTCAGGACAAAGGTATACTTCAATCTCTCCCCTTTCGCTTTTCAACCAAATTTGTAAACTCTAATTGTAAACCAAATTTCGATTAACATTAAATATCATGCAAACAATCAATCAATCAAACAATGCAAGACATACTTCTCTAGGATCTGGTACTTCGAGCTTTGTTTCAGAGGGTGCTTTAATTGCTATCACAGTCTGTTCAGAAAATTCTTTGATCCCACGAATATCGCGATAAGTGACAAAAGCGTTTTTCTTGTATTCGCCATTTTCATGAGTGGAACGTAACTCTTTGTTTGCGGCTTCGATCAGTTCATCGATCTCTCGCTCTTTGGCATCGAGTCTCGCGTTTTCCATTTCCAGGTGTATTTTACGAGTTAATACCGAATCGGTTTGCAATGAAGTGCCGGCTTCTGACACGCCGTTCATTGCGCCGCCTTTCCATTGGATGTTGTTTTTCGATGTCTTGTGCAACAGACCCACGCCTTCCAACACATTCGTTATGTCGTAAATACGCCTCTTTTGTACCTGAAGAATGCTCGACGCTTCGTTCAAATTTAATATCTAATTAAACGAAACACAATGTCATTTCTATGGTCAACAGCATATCAAGCAAACAACAAACAATAACATACGCCATCAGACGAGTTCTGTAAGAGACCAATAAATTTGCGCGTCAATTGTCCCAAAGAAGTCTCGAACCTGTGTCTACTCTTACTCTTAGAAGAGTCCTCATTCGACGATATGGCGCTCTTAATGGCGGAAATGCCGTTAAAAATGTACACTCGAGTCGGAGTCACCATTGTTTGGCAACACTATTGATAACCACTATCTAATGTTTTGCTTTTGGAGGGAAACAATACTTTTAATAATTAGTTTAATGCATAATTATCTAAAACGGAGATCGAAATTCGGAGTTGGAGTTCACGCACACTCTCTCTCGCGCACACAAAGAGAGACACAAAGACACAAACAAAACAAAAAAGAATATAAGTCTATGATATACACATACAGTGTGTGCCAAACACCACAACTTTTTTCACACTTACGTTAGAAAAGTGCACTTTTAAAAGTACAATGTAATCGCAAAAACGGTCGCAGCAAACAAAAATAACGCTAACCAAACAAATTACCGGCAGTTCATCAACACAAGTGGTCGCAGACCAACATAATCCCAATTTTATAACGTAATTTGTGTTTATTTAAGCGTCTACTGCACTGAAACTGTACTTTTATGAATGAATACCAAAGTAAGAGTGAAAAAGTTGGTTTCACATACTGTACTGTAACATACTTCTACTATCGCTTTGAGTGTTAAAATGCTAGAATATTTGTGAGCACATACTGATGCGAGCTTATGCTCATCGCAGATGTCGACCATTTGGGGTCGTAAGCTACCAATTATAATAGGTTTGGTAGTCTACAGTAAGTTATGAGCCCTACAACTATGCAGTGTTACACTACACTACACGTCGCACTTCATTCAATCGCAGCCCAAACACAAACCAATAATACATGTACATTTCAAAAGTGGTATTTAAATGACAATTAAGTACACAAACGGATGTTACATTCATTATTTTTTTTCTCAATATTATATTCAGATTATATTATGAATTTTTATTTGAATCTCATCTCCTATACAATACAGGATTTAGTTAAATACAATACACTATTGTCTATACATAAAAATAATTTAATTAATATTACTTAACGGTTGACTTACTGTTAGTTTCCCTCATTTAATGAACATCTAAATAAAAAATTGATAAATTACTTCCGATAGTTCGAAACGCGAAGCTCATAACAATCGTAATTGCAATATATTTCCTCTTAAAAGTTATCATGCGTTTCGAAATACATGCATCAGTATTAACATAAACTATTGTTTTATGTAACATATTAAGTAAATCAAATTAAATCATGTTAAACACTAGAATAGATAATTTCTACAATATATATAACAGATATTTCAATTGACAATTATTATTCATTGTTATGTCCGGCCAAGAATTTCGAGATGAAATCTTTCGGTTTTGGCGGAACAATATTCTCGTTAAAGTAAACCATAAGATGACATTCTTGCTTGAATTTGTTGACGCAATCGTTTAACTCCATTTGACCGCGAATTATGAGCATATCGATCACACGAATGTCAGTCACGTGTCGATTCGCGTAAATCAATTGCTTTACCTTATCTCTCAGCATTTTTTCATTGAGCGCAGTCACGTCTCGAAACCCGTGCACAATGTATGGTATTTGTCGATACCACGAACGGTACAGATTGTGAACGCGACGGCGAGCGTCGTCACGATCTACCGATAGGATCGGACGCACGTGACGTGTGATGTCTTTTGTCACTCGTGTCGGTAATCGCGATGACATCCTCAGAGTGTGTCACACTATATATAGCGATATAATATATTATTATATAATCGCCTATGAAATTATAATTTCTAAAAATTGATTACAAACCTAAATAAAGACAACTGAATTTAAATGCGCGTTAAATAGAACTTTTACCTGTTATTTATGTTTAATAACAGAAAACCATTTTATGTGTCACGTGTTTTTAAACGTTTTGTTTACTCGCAAGTGATTCGCTTTAAACGCGAGACATGCGTATTATCACAAACAGTTATAACGTATTGTTTTGCGACGCTTTTGCGACTAATAGTTAATACTTCGGATAAATTTGAACGCAAACATTATTGATGTGAAGAAAAGTTTTCAAACAAATTGTTTTCAGTTTTGGCGCAAACTGTTCGCTATGAGTACAGATTGACGTGAATTATTGCAGCGAAAACAGCGCACAATTGCGTGCATATATTGAATGAAATCTCTATAAAACACAAATACCACGATTTCCCTCCAAAACTTTTTTATTATTTGACGCACTTTTATATTAAGTCTATAACACCACAACACATTGTGTTTTTTGTCACACATTTAAAGCGCCGTTCACTCAAACTGTGTTTTCACAAGTTTTCAATTCATATATTATTTTGCAAATATTTCAACATTTAATTGATTATAGATTTTAAATATTTTTTTGTTGGTAATTTTTCGGTTAAAAAAGAATGGCAGACATCGAGTTTGATCAACATTTGCGTCAATTACAGTCCGAGTATTTGGATTTTCTTGACGACGATGTAAATAAAATCTTGACAAAAGACTGTTTTTGTTTAGACATTAATTATTTTTTCTATTTTATCACGAATTTATTTTTTCAATATTTATTAACTAGTTTTACTAATTGTGCACATCTTTAAATTTACAGAGCGATCAGGGATTATACTCAGATGTGGTCAAAAAAATGATTAAATTAGACGAATGTCGTATTATAGTGAACATCAATGACTTGAGACGCAAATCGCCGGAAAGAACGCTATCACTGCTCAATAACTCGGTTGAAGAGATAATCGCTTTTCAAAGAGCGCTCAAAGAGTTTGTCACAAACATAAATCCCGAATATTCGAAAACTTTTGCCGAGTTTTTTGTCGGTTTTGAGGGTAGTTTCGGATCGAAACACGTAACGCCGCGAACGCTGTCTTCGAGACACTTGGGATCATTGGTGGCCGTCGAGGGTATTGTAACCAAATGCTCGTTAGTTCGTCCAAAGATAGTTCGTTCCGTTCATTACTGTCCGGCAACCAAAAAGACAATCGAAAGAAAGTATACGGATCTGACGTCATTCGAAGCATTCCCTACCGGTTCGGTGTATCCAACGAAAGACGAAGACGGAAACCTATTGGAAACCGAATTCGGTTTGTCTACATATAAAGATCACCAGACGTTTACCATACAAGAGATGCCGGAGAAGGCACCCGCTGGTCAACTGCCGAGAGCTGTCGATATTATTGCTGACAATGATTTGGTTGACAAATGCAAACCTGGAGATAGAGTTCAAGTGGTTGGCTCTTATCGCTGTCTGCCCGCTAAGCAAGGTTTGCATTCAATGATTTTATAGATTTAAATAATGCATCGCTGTTTTCTTTTTATAAATCAGAATAATTTAAGCATAATTACTGAGAAAATGCGATAATTATTTTAATTATTGATTTATTAAAGGATACTACACTAATGGAACATTTCGTACTATTTTACTATCATCTAATGTTAACTTATTGAGCAAAGAAGTATCCGCTGATATTAAAGCCGAGGATTTTGCTAAATGTAAAAAATTTAGTCGTCAAAGAAGCGGTGATGTGTTTGAAATTCTTGCGCGTTCTTTGGCGCCTTCTATTTATGGTCACGAGTACATCAAAAAAGCATTACTCTGTATGCTTTTGGGTGGTCTCGAAAAAGTTTTGCCAAATGGAACGCGTTTAAGAGGGTTTGTTTGACACTATATATCGATATATATATTTATGAATTCTCTCGAGTGATCTAATTTTATATTAATAGTGACATTAATGTATTATTGATTGGCGATCCTTCGGTGTCAAAATCTCAATTATTGCGTTATGTGCTGAACTGCGCGCCGCGCGCTGTGGCCACTACTGGTCGTGGCTCGAGTGGTGTCGGTCTTACTGCTGCTGTCACTACTGATATGGAAACTGGTGATCGAAGATTAGAAGCTGGAGCTATGGTTTTAGCCGATCGTGGAGTGGTTTGCATCGACGAGTTCGATAAAATGTCTGATATCGACAGAACTGCGATACACGAAGTTATGGAACAGGGAAGGGTTACCATCACTAAAGCCGGTATTCACGCCAAATTAAACGCCAGATGTTCGGTGTTGGCTGCAGCTAATCCTGTTTATGGACGCGTAAGCGATATTTACATGAATTATCATTTAGAACGAGTTTTACTATTGTTAGCTTTAATTTATTAGTACGATCAATATAAGACTCCAATGGATAACATTGGTCTTCAGGATTCACTGTTGTCTCGTTTCGATTTGTTGTTTATTATGTTGGATAAAAACGATGAAAATGCTGACACGAATATCAGCGATCATGTCGTTAGGATTCATAGATATCGCGCTGCTGGCGAACAGGACGGAGAACGTAATGATTAATCAAAACTGTTTCAAACATTTTTTATTTAACGCATTAAATATTTTGTATAGCGCTACCAATTTTGAGTAATGCAGAGTTTCTATCCACTAAAAACCCGGATATTCTGGATGAGGACGACGGAGAAACTCCTATTTATGAAAAGTACAACAATTTGCTTCACGGAAACAAGAATAAATCGTATGATATATTTATTAATTCAATTTGCATTTTGTATTTATAAATTTAACTCTTGTATCAACGCTAATGCTTGTAATGCTAATTGAATTTTATAATTTAAAGCGAGAAAATAGTAAGCATACAATTTATGAAGAAGTATATACACATCGCTAAGATAATGAAACCAAAATTAACTGAAGAAGCGTGCGATATTATATCAGAGGAATACGCGAAATTGCGTTCATTCGATAACGATCAGAGCGATATGGCCAGAGTATGTCTATATTATTATTAAATTGTTAATTGTTTATATGCCTAATGATTTGCGCGACTCTACAGACACAACCAGTGACTGCTCGTACTTTGGAAACGTTGATTCGTTTGGCGACAGCTCACGCGAGGGCACGTCTTTCCAAAAATGTGGAGATACAGGACGCTAATTGTGCGGTAGAGTTGGTTCAATTTGCTATTTTTAAAAAAGTTTTGGAGAGACCGAAGAAACGTAGACACGATGACGAAGAAGATTCGGCTGACGATGACGACAATGATGACGACGCGCAGGAGAAGATGGATGTCGACGATGACGTTGTTAAGCCTCGTCGCACGCGTAAACCGAGAAAAGAGATCGACACCGAAGATCCGTACGAGTTTGAGGAGGAAGCTGTTGATGCTGATGATGACGACAACAAGGCTGACCACACTGCTACTCAAGTGCCCAAACTTTCGCAGAGTTTGGACGCATCCATAAAATTATCTGCTGATAGATTGAAACAGTTTCGCACATTCCTGTTCAAAGAGTTTCGCAAAACACACGCCCAGTCTCTGCCATTGCAGCAGATTTACGATTCGGCAGAAAAAGAGACTGAACTCAAATTTACTAAACAAGAGATTGATTCGGCATTGAATACAATGCAAGAGGAATTGAACCAAATATTTGTGTCCAACAATATTGTAATCTTAGTCTAACCTATTTTATTCTTACATTTGCATTCTTACCGTAATTATTATATAATTCTTTTTTATATTAATTTTCTAATTTCATTGGACTTTTAATTAATTAAAGTATTAAACGATAATACAATCTGCCATTGATTTTTAAATATAGTTGTTTACCTTTATATTGAGAATTTTAAAAAAATTGCTAACCAAAAAATTCTTGGTACACAATCTTAGTTCGCTCCTCGTCTTTCCAATAGTTAAGCGGTCCCGTATTAAGTGCTGAATTAACGTAAGACCAAAAGGTTTTTGGTATTTTCCAGTGTAAGCCATACTCTTAGAAAAAAAATCATAATATGATTACAATTTTCTAAGTTAATAAGCAATACAAGTTTAAACCTGTTTGTATCAATAGTTGAGCATTACATGGCACTAATACCTTAACCCCGATTAATTCGGCCGAACAAAGAGTAAATGGAGGATAGATATAACGAAAATAAGCATTTTTACTCGGAATATGTCCAGTAATTGTATTGTTATTTCCCTCTTTATACATAAAAAACAAATCAACGCGAAAGCTTTGCTGCGAGTATAGCGCGTATTGATAACCATTTCCGATCAGACCATAAATAAATTGCAGATCTAATCCAACATTATTCTCGATAAATTGTTTGGTAATCTCTTCGGACGCATACTGAGCCCATGTCACGCAATCGATGTCTTCGGTGTATGGAATAACGCCGCACTGTCTAAACCATCCCAACAAAGTTCCTCCCGATATCCAGAACGGCAGCGATAACTGTTTCGTTAATATTTTCAACGCTTTAATCGCTTGCAACGCTTTTCCGTTAACGTAAGTCGATTCAACTAAAACCTGTTCGTAATTCGAGCGAAACCATCGAGCGGTATCGAAATCGCATTCAATAAATCTGGACGACTCTATTTCGCTGATGAAGTGAACGATTTCTTTTGGAATATGATATGCCATAAGATTATCGTTGGTTAATACTTTCTCTAAATTAAATTTGTCGAACGATTGTTCGTATAAACCAAATTGAATTTTTGTTTTCAATGTCGACTGAAATTCTTGAATTACATTCTCTGATAGTTTTCCGCTCCAATAAAATTCGTTTCTCGCGTAAAATACAGTTATCTGAAGAATAATATCTTTAAAGTATATTAAATAATGAAGCGGTACGTTAACTGTATTCTCTTGCGTGTAATTCCAGTGCCTTTTGCTGCCGTTCTCTCCGACCACTCTTTTAGTCACATACTTCTCAAGTATTGCCTATGAGTTGATTTTGATTTTGTTTTTTCTCATTTAAAAACTATAATTTTCAACATTCAAGTTACTCTTACTTCGAAACTTCGCACATGATTTTGTAAAATCGCGAATGAAATAACTGACGCAGTTTCACAGTTTGTGGTTTCTTTGTTTTCGTTTTCGATCATTGATTCGGAGATAAGTTTTCTCGCGATTAGAACTTTCGTATGATTATATTGAATTAATTTGAAAAGACATTTCGGATCAATTAAAATGAGGTCCACATTATTTTCATATAATTGCTGAAAAAATTTTTGAACACTTAATCGAAACGATATTCGATGTGTTGCGTCGTTTCTCTAGAAAATTTGTTCAATTATTAATGTTTCGAAGAACTTGACTATAAATATATGTTAAATTTACCAGTTTGTTGATTCGAAATGATTGATTAGAATAATATAATTTATATGTTATTAAAATAACGCAACTCAAGCAAATTGTTGTGAAGTAAATATATTTAATTAACATTATTCAACTATTATTTTATTATTAAACTAGTAAATTAAAAAAGTTTTTTGTGCAATAAATTCAAGCAATAATCTGCATCGCAATTCCTAACTACATTGGTTTGCAGTTTCAAAGGAATTGTTATACTGTATATTAAGGTGACTTAACGTTAAACGTTACAATATTTATTAAATCGATAGTTTAAAATTAAACTTATGCTCGTATTCTCGCGAAACAAAGTTAGAATAAGCAGATGTTCTGTACCACATAGAATCTCTGTACTACTGTAACATTGAATCTGTAGCACTGTTATAAATTTAAAACACTCTAATCTTTAGGGTTTAGTAACTGCCTTGAAATTTATAGATCACTGTAACCTTGTGTTGTTTCAATTGTGATTTTGAATTTAAATTAAATTTCAATTAAGATTATATAATTTTTTTCAATTTCGATTGGGTTTCAATTTCTATTAAGATTATAAGTTAAATTTCAATTAATATTATCAGACAATACCAATATATTAATAACAATTATTAAATTTAAAATCATTTCAATCGATTGCGATTAATTAAAATTTTAGGCAGAAAGGGCACGATGTGGGCCCTATATTTTATGTTTTTTAAACTAATTAAGGGACGGGAAAACGAATGGAAACCTCTCTTTTGACCTCCAACCCCTCCTTCAACCCCAAACCCCCCAAAAAAAATTTCAAAATTTTTTTTCGTAATATTAATGAAAGTTATATGGAAATACATATAAAAATCAATTAATATTATTCTTAATCTGTCTCTTCATCAATGGCCGGATCGTGCATATTGGCTGGAAATATTGCTGGAGCTGTAAAACGCCCCGCGATATACCGATGCAACGTGTCGTAAAAAGAAAACAAATTTACGGTCTCTCTTGTAGTTATGACATCTTTTCTAGAATGTAAATCTTTCGATGTAACCTTCAATAACATCTTCAGATTTAGACGACCTAAAAATTTTAAAAAAATTAGATCATACTTTTAGGAATAAATTCTAAGCTTACATAATATTTCTTTTAAGATGTGTCCACACATTTTCAATATGGTTTATGGTCACATCAGCTCCAGCGCACTGACTTTGTGCTGAGAATTCTAAATATTTACGAATAACGTATTCATGACAAGTAAATACAAAATTGTAACCATCATTTCTGGTCACGTCTTCATCTATATTGCGATACAGAGCAGCACCATCCGAATTGATGACAGAAAGTTAAACGCAAAACAGTGTCGAAATTGAGTTTCGAGTGTTCAAAATATGTATTTCGCAACGGATTAAGCTTATGTTGATTTTATTCAATTCATTCGATAGACTTCAATAAAAAGACAAACTTTCTAACAAAACACTACATAAACCAAATTATTATATTTTATTATATAGTTAGATTATTATGCAGTTAAGACTTTATATTTTTATCGTTGTTAGAGTTGTGCCCAAAGGCTCTTCTGCTCAACTTGTTAGTGCACAACGCAGTTGTCCGAGAATTGAGTTGAACTTAATTACTAAAATGCTATCTAAAGAACTCTAAGAAATAATATAAATGCCGGATAGAACAGGAAATGACAGGTCGAGCAGAACACCCCTTTTTGACACAACGCTGCAATTTCAGTAGTTGTTTTACCTTTGGATTCAGGAAGCGTTAATGATTCTAAAGATATCAACTCTACTCATATAATGATGATCTTTGACGATGCGATCTAGAAAAGAGTCAAGTAATAAAACTTAACTCGCTTGAGAATATGTTAGTCATATTGTCACATTGTTTTGATTATTTTTATAGATTCATTTAAATTCAAAAGTAAGTTTAAAATAATAAAATATTGAAGTTATTTCAATTATATTATCTTTTTTTATTTGTATTATAGATATACATTGTTCAATGAATTGCAGTTTAATGAAGAGAAAATTTAGTCATTAGGACGTTTCATTCAGTTATTCATACGATAAATACTCATTCATACTCATTCATTGTTTGGACACAAGCGCTCATTGAAACTAAAAAAATATATAAACAGGTAATTTTTTTTATTTTGTTCTAACTTTCGACTTTGTAGGAAAAATGTATTTTCTATCGAAACAAAAACTGTATGCATATAAACTGTAT
>JAQIVF010002470.1:0-10973 GCA_034698365.1 Steganacarus magnus | reverse complement strand
TTTAAATTTAAATTTAATATAATAATTTCATCGTAATTTAATTTAAATTGAAAAAGTGTAATTGAAACAACACTAGTGTAAACCAAAAGAAGTTTCAACCTGTAATCAACACTCGAACAGTAAATAATTAAAAAATTTATAAAAACAAACTTTTAAGACAATATATTTAGAACATAAGTTCTTAAAAAATAAAAACCTTATAATACGATTTGTTTAAAAAAAATATTCTTCACTTAAAAAATTGTTCTAAATAAATTCTAAATGTTTTTAAAAACAATAGTTGACTTTAGTAAACAGATAGTAAAATCAATAGAATTTTTAGCTCACTTTGATTTTTTATTAGTATTTTTTCGCTTATTTCTAAGTATAAGAAAAAGCAAAAAATATTTTTTGAAAGTAAAATCGAAAGTATATTCAATTGAAATTAAAATAATACTTACAAGAAAAATCAAAATATAAATGAAATTAAAGATTATTCGAAAAGAAAAAGTAAAATACAATTGAATTCAAAAAATCATAAAGAAGAAAAAGTAAAATAGAAATAAAATAAATCAAGTTAAAGTAAATTAAGATATAATTAAACATTAAAAGCGAAATTAAAAAGTAAAAGTAAAATAGTCAAAATCAATTTTACTTTTACTTCAAGAAAAAGTAATATGCAATCGTAATTAAAATTTACATCATAAGAAAAAGCAAAGTACAATCAAAATTAAAAATTTAAAAGAAAGAAAAAGTAAAAGTAAAGTAAAATTAAAATGTAGAAATAAAACAACACTATTTTATATCAATGAGCTATTGGATTTGACATGTCTGTCATTCTGTCTGTCGACAGGAGGATTTTTGGTGAAAATATATCAAGATAGGAGGCTTTTTTGGTGTAAATATTTATTGATAGGAGGCTTTTTTTGGTGAAAAAATTTCAATATAGGAGGCTTTTTTTCTGAAATATTTTTATAAATTAATACTAAAAAATTCCTGTACTAGCTTATTAGTCCTAAACATTTATATCTGAATTTTGAATTGAAAATTAAAAGCATTTTAAAAATATAAAGAATAGAGTATATTAATCTTATTATTTGCAAAAATTTATAAACTCGCAAAGATTTTTTAGAAAATGTTCGACTAGAGTTGGATTGTATTGTAATTTTCTCCAGTGTATAATTAATTTTTCTGTGACACAGAACTAAAACTAATTTTCAAAAACATATAATGCTGTTCGCATTCATATATTTATCGTTTTAAAAGTAATAAAAAAATATATCTTTAAAATCATTTTTTAACATTAATGTAATTAAAAAATATTCATTAAAATAAGTGTAGAAATTAAATATAAAAATAACTGTAAATATATTTCAATTCAAAAAAATATTATTTCATATAAAATAAAATATTCTAATTTTAGAATTACGATAAATATCATTGTACTCTAATAACGAAAAAAAAGTCTGATTTAAATTTCAAATATTAAAGGCGCAAAGCTTACATATGGCGTACCTATATATAGGTGTAAATCTTTTAAAAAACGTTAATTTATTTTGGATTTAAAATTATTTTTACGACTTAAATATTTTTGAAATTTTTATTATAATAATAATTTATTTTAAACAAAACTGTAAAAAAACTTAAATAAAAACTTTTAACTTCAAAATAATTTGAGATAAATATACTTCTGGATGGAATATTCACCTAGATTTTAATTTATGTTGTTTCTACAAATTATAAAAGATAAAGAAAAGTTAAATTAAAATCGGGAAATAAAACAAGACTAATTTAATATAATTGAAAATTTAAAAAATAAATTATGGCATTTTTTAAATGTAAGACAAAAAGGATCAAAACTTGTTTGTATGACTTGTTTTTATGAATTTTTTATGACGAGTGTGCATGACTTGTGTATGACTTGTTTATGACTTGTTTATGAATTGTTTTTTTGAATTGTCTGTAGGACCTGTGTGTATGACTTGTGTGAATGACTTGTGTGTATGACTTGTGTGTATGACTTGTGTGTATGACCTGTGTATGACGTGAGTATGACGTGTGTATTTTTATAAAAAATGCTGTAATTTTTGCAAAATATTTGTCAGATCTATTTTTTGATTGCTTTAACGAAAAAATATTTACTGAAATTTTGGTTAATCTGTGTTCTACAAAATTAACTTTTCTAAAAACGTATTATTATTGATCTATTCATCTTTCAACAAATAAACCTAATTTTAAAAAGTTTTTAATGACCAAATTAACACGAAATTCGTTTTATAAGTTTTTAAACGAAATAAAACGCAACAAATATTAAAAATAGTTGTAACCAATTTTATAATATTAAATTTAGGATTAATAAATTCTTTAAGCTTTTTCGAAAAATTACAGTTTGAATATTAATTTCGTTTTATATTTTGTAATTTTTTTAAATATGCTTAATTTAATTTAACAATAAAAATAAAAACTTCTTGTTTTCAGTTTATAATTATATATGCTGTATTTTTTGTTACTGAATATATTATTTATTAGATATAGTGTTATTTTACTTGAACTCTTTTAATTTTACTTTTATTTTTATTTTTTTGTAGTCTTATTATCTATTTTACTTATATTTTTCGTTTTATTTTTCTTATATTAAATTCACATGCAATTTAAATAATCACGAAAATATTTTTTTTTGCAATTTATGTTTAATTCTGTAAGTCCAATGTCCTGTATTTTGAATGCTTCAGCATTTTATACAAATAATTTATTTTCTCTAAATGCAAAATGTTCTATTAAATCAAATAAGTGTTGTATATTTTCAATTTTTTCATAATTCTTTTTTTTGGAATAATTTTTCATTTGTCTTTTCTTTTTCTTTTTTTTTTATATTTTATTTTCATTTTTTTCTTTTTCTTATCTTGAAGAAAAGAAAATGACAAAATCTTTTGTCTTTTTCTTTTAATTAGATATACAACACTAATTCAAATACAACAATTTTTAATAAACATTTTATATTAATTTTAGTTTTTCTTTTTCTTTCGTATTTTACTTTTACTTTTATTTTTTTCTAAAAATATTACAAGTTAACTTGTATATTTCTTTTTGTTTTTTAATTTACTTGTATTTTTATTTTACTTAAGAAAAAGAAAATGTAAAATATTTCTATTCTTTTTCTTTTTTTGAAATCACTAATTATATTTATTCTGAAAATCAAACCCAAATTTCTGTAATTTATTCAATAATTGAATAGAACACTTTTTATCTCGGTTTTGAAGATAAGATAATTTAGATATTAACGAAGAAAATTTTATCTTTACAAACCAAAATCCAAAAAATATGAAAATATTTATAAACAATATTTGTTAATACAATTAAAATATACATATAATAGAAAAATCTTATTTTCAAAAATTTCAATTTTTAACTTTTATTTGTTATCGTTTTTAATTACAATAAAAATATTAGTTTAATGACTGTAATAATAGTTGTTAGATATTTAAAAATTTGAGAAAGAATTATTTTTCTTTACACTTTTGGCTTGAAATGTTGAGTGCAAAATTTTTTCTTGATTTTCGATTAATTTAATTTGATAAAATTAAAAGATTGTAAATATTATTTCTTTATACTTATTAACAAAATATGAAATGTAATATATTTAATTTTATTATAAAATATAAAAATTTCTATTTTTTTAAACACAAAGTTATTTAAATTAAGTAACAATCATGTTTTAAATTTTTTAAAAGTTACATAAATTAAAAAATATTTTTTATTGAATTGACTGATTTAAGTTTTTAAAATTAGGTAATAATGATGTAAATTATAAAAAAAGAATGACATTTCTAAATCTTACACTTAATAATTACACTTCGCTTATAAAATTTCTAAAATTTAATCCGGCTCCAAAACTCGTTTGTAAAATTTTTCGCTAAGGAAATAATAAATTTTCTAAAATATTAATATTTTTTAAAATAATATTGTGTTAGATTAACGTAGATGTACACACTTTCCATTTTATACAATACTAAACTAAACTTTAATTAAATTGCTATTGATCCACAATGTACTTTTGTGTTGCTGATCATTTTTTATAAAAAGTATTAAGATTCCAATTAATTTTGAATTAGCCTAATTTTTTACAATTTGACTCATCCGGTATTAGACTATGGACTATAAAACCGACAAATTAAAATATAAATTTTTAACAATAGTATTAATTAAATAAACTTAGTTATTTCCTAAAAAACTAAAAAATAGAATTCTGGTACTAAATTATATATTTTCGTGTTTTTATAAAGATTACATACAAATAGTAATATTATTGTATACTCTGGAGAGGGTAGCAACACCTTGAAAATATTTTTGTGTTGTTAGCAAAATATTTTCAAGGTGTTGCTACCCATTTGTAGAACTCGTTTTAAAAGTGCGTTTTTTCTAACCATTATATACATATATATGCCATTAAATAGTTTTGAGCGACAAAGAAAAGTTACAAATGAATGAGCTTATAGTAAACTTCATTATATTTGACACCAAAATATTTTTCACTTATTATTAGTGATTTCGATCATTTATTATATACTGAAAATCAACATCTATTAATGATCAGTGGAGATAAGTAAGTGATATTTTATTTACTTTGATTCATAGCAAATTATAGTATTAGAGATAATAGCATTGAATTATAAGTAGTGTTGAATTTCCTTTTAAAAAGATAAAGTAAAAGAGGAAATATATGCTCTTTTTCTTTTTCTTCAAGAAATCATATTAAAATTTGAAATTATAAAGTTTAATTAAATCTATAATATAATTATGAAATTAAAATTAAAATTAAACAGTTTTTTAAAACACTTCTCAACCAAATAAGTTATAAAAATGTTTTTACAGCTATATGAAATAAACTTAATAAAAGCAGTTTTATTCCCAAAAAAATTTTTATTTAAAAAAATCGTACTTTCCCCAAATTAATATAAAACAAAAAAATTCGAAACGAAAATTTTTTATTTACAGTTTATTAATTAGGATTAAATTCATAACTTTTAAATTGAAAACAAATTGATGATTTTTGTTTTATAATCTATTTTATTTCTTGAAAAATTTAGAAAAAAAAAATTATTTGTTAATTATATATGGAACTCTTATCAACAAATTCCCACACATTTTTATAAAGTTATTTGTAAATTTATTAATTCTTTACAAAGGATTAATAAAATTACTAATGTAAGTAAGGATATTAATAAAAAGTGCAAAATAAATTATTATAAAAAAATTAATTTCACAAATAAAAGTCCCAATTAAATGGTAAACCTGCCTTCTAGTTCCTATTAGTGTTGTTTTTGATTTTGAAATTTATCGACTTTTGATTTATTAACACTTAGAAATGATCTCATAGTTTAACACAAATGTTCAGGAGATAAATCTTTACTGTTTTTTAAATAAAATAATGTACTTTTATTTTCGACCTAGTAAAGTTTTGGTTAGTGTAAAATTTTTAAACATTTCCAAATGATCTCATAGTTTGCATTATGGTTCAGAAGATAATTTTCTACTGATTTTTTTTGAAAAAAACCCGTCAATTTTCGACCTAGTCATGTGTTTCTTAGTGTATAATTTTTTTAACACTTACGAATTATCTCAGTTTAAACAATTGTTCATAAAGTATACGTCAAATATCGAACTTTTAGTACTTAAATTGTTTATTAAATCATTTTATTATATATTAAAAAATTTACTAATATAACTTTCAAGTTTGTAAAAATAAATCAATATGCCATCATTTGTATGTTCCACTTTTGTTTAAGAAAATTGAATTGAAATAAAATTGAAATGAAAAAAATTTGAAAATTAAAATTGAAACAAAATTGAAATACAAATTATTTGAATAACTTGAAATAAAATAAAATTGAAATATCAAAAGTGTAAGTAAAACAACACTACTTTAATCTCTAATTAATTTCAAGCGAATCCGAAGCCAAATTAGAATCGATCAATTTTTGTTGCTTAATCCAAAGATAGAACTTAATTTAGATTACAGTTGAAAGATTTGATAAATAAAATTATTTATAGAGATGTTCTAATTTAAATTAGATTTAACAATAAGATTTAATATTTATTTTAGTTTTAACATTCTTATTGCAAACAGCATCTAATAAGTTTGAATTAATTAATCTTTGTCCTTTTTATGACGAACCACAAACAATTACATAAGCAAAATTTTACTGTTTTTTCTTGTTTCAACACTAATTAAACTGAATTATAATAAATAAAAAATTTTATGTCTCTGTGAGATTTTAGTTTTAATTTAATATAATTATGGATTTATTTATTACAATTTAATTATATTGAATTATATTAAACTTACGAATATTTCGCTAACTGTTTATAACCCTTTCACACCAAATTAGTTTACGAAATTAGTTTCATAACACAAGTAATGAATAATGTAAATATTTATTGAATAAATTACAAGTGTAATGGCACGCATAATTTATAATGTTATCAAATATGCAAATAATAAAATTGAATCAAATAATCAAATCAAAAATAAGCATAAAATAAGATTGATGATAAATTTATTGTGAAATCTATTTGCAGTTTATTGTATAAAAAAATAAATATAAATTTGCTAACAAGAAATTAAAAACTTTTAATCATATAAAATCGATAAAAAAACCTACATAAACTGTCAAATATTTAAACCTGGCTTTATTCAGAAGAAAAAATCTTTTACTATTTAATTTATCTCTTCTTTTTTCAAATATTTTTGGAAATTAACTAATCTTTATATATGAAATTAACTTTAATTTATTTTAAAAATGAAAATTTTATGATAATTATAACTCGACGTTAAAGAACTTCGACATTGAAGAACTTCTTATTCTATCTTCAAAGGAATTTCCTCTATATCATAAAACATTTGGAGATTCGGCTCCGTTCCCGAGTTATACCGATTTTTCTGTGTAACCAATTTTAGCAGATTTTAGCACAAACCCTAGCCCCAATTCCCCAATCGATGGAAGGATCACCGTTCAATAGTTATTAGAGGAAATGTGTTTTTGTACTCAAACACATGGTACACATGGTACTTATGAACATATGTTTAACAAGCAGCATTTGTAAGCCATTTGCAATTTGACGTTCAAACAAATAAGGTAAGAGAGAAAAAGAGATATTATAAGGTGAGTATATTATTAAAAGGTGTGTTGTTGGGTGTGAACCCGCCGCCAAATACCCAGTGATGGCAACTGGGCAGCATTTTAGTCGGCAGTATTCGCCATTTAGCATTTTAAAGAGTTAAGTGCAAAACGCCTAGTCAACAGAACATCAACATCATCACAGAATGAAGAAGATATGGATAATATCACAGGCGAATATAAACCGAGATATCCTTCATTTCAACCATCAATATTAAGTTATCGCAAACACAAGTGCATGATTAAGACATACCCTGGAGTTACATTATATCATTGTTATGCTGACATAGACACAGCTGGATAAGTTGGTGGCCCTTCTTCCAGAGCTCGCAACCGACCGCTCGGACACACTGACTAGCTGACTGCTGCCATATTCTTTAGACAAAAATGTGAGACTATATATATCGCTGGTTTTTATACACAGACACCAGTAATCAACACTCATAACGATACATTCATAGTTTGCGTACTTTCATAATTAATTTTTGGTTTATATTAAAAATCTAAAGTCAAGCTAAATTTAAAAGTTACTAGTTAAACAACACTAGTTATAACAAATAAATTAATTTTATTAAAATTACAGTTTCTAATTTTTCTTTTAACTTTCCAGATTCTAATTGAATAAAGTGCTAAAATACATTATCCATATTCCTGATCTTAATGATATTAGATTAGATTTATATTAAACTTGATTTATAGAAATTCATGTATTTCTTTCATGGAATAACGAATCACACAGCGTTTTTCAATTATAAAGGCGTTTTAGGATTTTTCTAATTTGTAAAATGACTGTTGATATCATCTTTGAGATAATCTAAAATCAATTAATCAATTTATAATACAATAAAAACTAAAATATTAAGAGATTTTAAGTAATATTAAAAAAAATTAAACCTGAACTTAGACTGAATAATACTCATTGAATTTTTAAAGCCAATAAAATTAATATTAATATTACTTCAATAAATAAATATATTAAGTAAATACAAAAAATTTCTATTATGCTAAAAAAATATAAATATTAAATTTAGTTATAGTATATAAACCTATTTTATAATTAAAATTAAACCTAATAATATAAAATATAAATACATTTCTCTTTATAAAAAATAAAAAGCAATATAGAATCCGATATTTAAATATTTATCTTAGAAATTAATGGAATGCAAAATAGTTTTAGCTTATTTTGATTTTATATCAATGCAATCAAACGATATATTTGCTCAACAAGTTATTTTTCAAAATAAATTTATTATTTTGTATATTATTATAAAATTCTGTTTTATAAAATTGAATATAGTTTATTTAAATTTATTCAAAATAATAAGTCTCCATATTTATTCCATAGGTGTAATACAAAAAATTAATACAAATATTATAGTAGATAGTTTAATGTTATTTTACAGTTATAAAATTTTATATTTTAAATCTTTTAGCTCTGTTTATATTTCCATGAAAGTAATTAGCTATTTGAAAGTCTTACTCTGTTAAATTGTTAGCTTTTTTTATCTGACAGATAGAATTTTTCAGATATATGAATTTGACTGTATCTGTCTCTGTGTGTCGCCACTCTGTGGGTATTTTTAATAAATAAAGGTTTTAGTTTTATAAATAGGATGGTTTTAGTCAAAATAATGGATTTTAACGAGAAGGTTAAATTCAATATATAGGTGTCTTTTAAGTAAAAAAAAATCTCACTAAATTATAAGGAAATAATAATAAACGTTATCAGATTTATTTTTGTTATTAATAATGTGATTGTTATAGCAATATATTAATTTTGGCTGTAATGTATTAAATAACCCTGGCTTAAACTGAATATAGCATTATGCAAACGGAATTGCATTTTTTAAAACGTAATATGCTTTATCAAAGAAATAAAGTGATTTTAAATTAAAATCTTTCAAATCAAAAATTAAAATAATGGGGAGCGAGCGAGTGTAGTGAGCAAACAACCAAAAAAATAACTTAAAATAACATCCATATATCTAAAAATTTAATACGAAGACAGATATTATGACCGTTACGATTAAAAATTCCGGATGTTTAATTTTTTTGGACCGCACCAAACCGTCAAATATTCTTTACAAACCGTAACCGACTGCCAAATTTAACACTAAAACCGCAACCGCCTAAAAATTGCACGGTTTAAATGCCAATCTGCTAAAAAAATATATAACTTCTTAAATTGTTAAGATAAACAGTTTTATCAATGAACATGTATTTTAAATTAAAATGTATTAGAACTTCTATTGTTCAGTAAATTTTCAAACATTTATTAATAATTTTTATCGAAAAGTCTATAAATGGCGGTTCGGCGGTTTAACCGTGGTTTTTTTCACAAAATTTTTACATCCAAAAACGGATAAACATTCAAAAAACAATATATAAAAAATATATAAAAATTTATATAAAAATCAATAGATCAAAAACAATTAAGCCATAATAATTAACACTAATTTGAAATAGAATTTACTTAAATTATAAATATATGATAATAAAATTCTGTTAATGTTACAGTTTCTAAATTTTGACAGTGCGAGTTCTTAACAACGAATGTTTACTTTATTTACAAAATTGTAATTTGTTTTGTTTGAATTAGTTTTGTGTCGCTTTTTAAAAGCGAAAGCGAAATTATTTTTGACTTTTAATTTCGCTTAAGCGAAAGCGAAATACAAGCGAAATAAAAATATATATGAAAAGCGAAAGTGAAATACAAGCGAAATTTTAAAAAATTTATAAAGTCAAGCGAAATTAAAATGACTTTAAATTTCACTTTTGCTTTCACTTTCAATATCGTTTTTTCAAAAAAGACAGTAAAAGCGAAATTAAAAAGCGAAAGTTAAGCAAAGGCGAAATTAAATTGTAAGTAAAAGCGAAATTAAAAAGCGAAAGTTAAGCAAAGGCGAAATTAAATTGTAAGTAAAAGCGAAAGCGAAATACAAGCGAAACTAAAATAATTTTAATAAGCGAAAGCGAAATGCAAGTGAAACTAAATTTTTTTCAAAAAGTTAAGAGAAATACAAGCGAAAATAAAAATCTTGTGAAAAGCGAAAGCGAAATCAAAAATAAAACAGCAATAAAAAAAATAATTCTATAAAAAAGCATAAGAAAAATCAAAAATGTAAAAGATCAAAAACAATATTTTATTAAAATATAGCTTTTATATGACTTTTATTTATAAATAATAATAAAGCCCTTTAAAATGCTGTACATTATAAAAAGAAGAAAAATAAAAAATAAAAGTAAAAGTAACAGAATAGTGGTCAAATAAATAAATTAAAAAATAACTCAGAATTTATTGAAAAGCTTAATAAAGTGATAATTTTACGATTTCGGTGTTACAACCGATGAATTATATAACTAACGCTATTCATGTTATTTTTATTTTGGATTAGCGAATTGGATTAAGTAGTGAATTAACAAATCCTATAAACAAACGGAACATCCATCGTAAAATTTGTTGATGTTGAATGCAAGAACGCTGTTTTTAATGCAATTAAACTGGTTCTCACTAGTTGCGAACGCATTTATCTCCTTAATTGACTTGTAACTTTCTATTGGTATGGCATTTATCGCAAGTTGTTTAAACGAATTCGCATATTTGCCCAATAATGGAGAAAGGATGACAGCGGAAAACGACAATGAGTTTAATGATCGCGAGTTGATAAAAGCCATAACCTTAAATCTGCACAAAGAATAATGTCTTCAACCTTGAAATCAAACGATTCTGCTAAGAAATTCCAAAGAGTCACCCATGCGCTCGTAGAAGAATCATCGCAAACAAGTATTGACCGCTTTCGCAAAGCGCGATTC
>JAQIVF010002469.1:0-10975 GCA_034698365.1 Steganacarus magnus | reverse complement strand
CATTTTACTATTCTTATTATATTATTAAGATGTGGATATCATAGCTGGCACTACGAATGGAGAAGGAATAGGATCAGCAAATTCTGTGCTTAAAAGTATAATTAAAAAGTCACAGAATGTGACGAAAGAGGAGTTAAAAGAAGTAATATTCACTCGATTTGGCGAAAATAAGACTTTGGCGCAAAATGTTTACGAATATTACATCGAGAATGTCGATGAGAGCAATCAAACAGCGCTGTTTCAAGCATTTACTGATATCTACACCGATACGTTCATGGTTTGTCCCACATATCTGTTTGCCAGACATTATGCGGAGTTGTTTGCCGAAAAGATGATATACTTTTATCGACTGACGTATAAGAGTGTCCGATCGTCGTGTAACGAGAGTTGGATGGGTGTGTGTCACGCCGACGACTTGCCGTTCATTTTCAGTTCACCGATTCTGCATCGAAGCAGTTATTCCGACACTGACTATAAGTTTACTTTAATGATAACCGAAATGTGGTCAAACTTTGCTAAATATGGGTAAATTAGTTTTTAAATATGTGTTCAGTTAACTTTATTTGTTTTATCTTTGCAAAGAAACCCAATGGCAGAACCAGTTAACACTACAACGAACGAAGAAGTGCGTGATTGGCCAACATTTAGAGAGACTAACAAATCAGACGTTTTACCAAAAGTGATGAAATTAAATCCGCATGACTTGGGATGGGTTTTGATAAATCCTTATCACAGCACTTGTGACCAGTTATGGCTCGAATATTTTGAACAGGCATAACATGATAATTATGAAATAAATTACTAGTTATTGCAAATACTTTGAATTTTATTTAAATAATAACTTATAGATATATATATCTAAATAATTAATAATAGGTATCTTTTCAATAATGTTTATCCCGAAAAATAGTAGTGCTTTAATTTATCTGAGATGTGCGACAATCACTTCGATATTATTACTATTATTATAAACACTATATTTCAAGCCATCGTCTTCTCTGAAGTCTTGCTGATGTGTTCCGAGCACATCATCCGCGCTGTGCGCTGTCCTCATCTCCACATGTCTGCCATTGTCTCGTCTGTATATCACGTACACATAAAATCCATTTTGTTGTTTAATCGCTTTATACAAATAAAATTTCTTAGCGTTAGTTCTTATAATGGCAAACGAATGCTTATTTTTTGGCTTTTTTGACGCATCAGTTTGAGACACAAAATATCCACAATAACTCTCTACTGGTTGTGCTGTTGTTGTGGATGTGGTTTGAGGTTGTGTTCGTAGATGTGCCACAAATACACTCTTATTATTTTTCGAATATTCGCTATAAGTTATATTATCTTCGGAATTCTTAAACACTCGGTCATACAATCCAATTATTGGATGGCTTTTTCGTTCCACTATTTCCACGTAATTATTATTTTGATCCACTCGTTCGTACACATAACTATTGTCCAGTTGTTTATAAGTTGTATATAATACACGTTTTCCACATTTGAATGTCACGATTGCGTACGAATGATCCAGTTTTGGATATTTTGTGACATCGATTTGAGACTCAAATCTGTCGATCAGTTTCATTGGCGGTCCTCTTCTCGATTTAACTGATGATTCCGGTACTGGAAATGATTGAGATAATACTCTGATATTATATAAGTCATCAGTTGATGGTTTTGATTGTGATTTAAATGTAAATTGTGAACAATCACCGAATTCACTACTGGTTAGCATTTGTAGTAAAATATTTTCAGATTTTGTATTGTAAAAAACTGTTTTTGTGTCTACTGTTTATGATTATAATAGATAAAAACTTATTTTAAACTTTTAATAATATCACGATTATTCAGATGACTATACAAGTGTGTCAAGAGTTCTAATAGAAAATATTTAACTTCATTGCTAATAATGACAATAAACCGTTACGCGCGAGTGAATATCAATTTTGTACTGTTAGCTATGATATAAATTTGTATTTGTTTAGCACTCGGGCTGTTGTTCTCATTGTTTTGAGATCGCGGTTGAAACACGTGCTCCAAATGAAAGTCTATGAGTAAACTTTAATTATTTGTACTTAAAAATAGGATTTCAATTTATTTGTTTGTTGAAATATCACATTAATCATTAGTACAAATCATACGTTAAATTCATTTACAATGGAAACTTTTTGCGAAAAAAGAGAATAATTTTTAAAATTATGGAATAAACTAAAATCATTAATAGAGTAGCATTTTGTAGGAAATTTTTGGTACTAAAAACTTTTAATTCATAGAATCCGGTATATTCACCAAAAAAAATTAATGCGGCGTTAAGTCCTATACAGCATTTTTACTCAATTTTGTCATAAGTTTATAATGAAATGAAAGTAATAATCATTTCTAAATTTAATTATTAAAAATAAACAAAACAATGGATGAGAATCAAGATTTAGGAACAATAGAGCCAGCGTTCGGTCGATTTAATTGCAAACAATGCAACAATGAATGGTATTCTGGCAATGCATGGAAAAACATTGCGCAACAATGCAGAAGTTGTGGCCAGAATATTATTGCAACGAAATTATGGCAATTGTCGTGTTATGAGTGCAGTATTTGCGGACATTCTTCTCTATTACAGTTTGAACCAAATGGTATTAATTGTGACAAATGTCGACGAAAGGTATTGTAAGTTTATTGTTAGCCTAACAACTATTATTGAATGTGTTTTCTCATTAATGTTTAGGTTATGCCGAAGTTTTGTTCTAATAGAAGGAATAAAACAGTTTCGTGTGAAAAAATGCAGAAAAGTAAACTAAATTTGATTGGCGGACATCCGTTGATTGGACTCAATCCGTACGTGAGAACAAGAAATTTAAAGCAAACATCAAACACAAAATTGCATGAAAGCATTATTAAAAATGATACACCAGCTAATACTTCGCAGTCTAATGTAATTAATTCTGATTCAGTAACGAGAGATAAAATAATTGTTTCCAATGATAATTATAATCGAAACACAGTGGATGTTAAGCATGAAAATAATTATGATACTCTTCACGCAACCAATGATGAACACACAATTAATAATAATTCATTTTTAAGTCACGACGATATTCTTGTGACGTTTATTGTCATTGTTTTGATAGTGTTCTTACATAATAGTTTAAAAAATATGTTTTTGGCTAAAGTTTTGAATTAAATTTGTGCAAATTTTTATTATAATGTCCATATATATCATAATTTTTTGAACCATTAATAGTAAAATTAAAATACTGTAGTTACAAAAAAAATAGTTAAATTAAAATTGAATTTTTAATTATTCAATAATTGCAACAAAAAAACAATTTGTTAAGAAATAATGTAAATGATAAAATATTATTTTCGAATCACACAAATAACTTACAATTAGTTTAGTATACTTTAGCTTTACAAATGTTTTCGTGAATTTCTTTCATTTCTGTGGTTAATCGCAGTTTCTTGATTCAAATATAAAACATAATTAAAAAATAATTAAGATATAAATTAATTATCAGATGCTTGAGATAATTATCATTTTATTGAGATTTCAATGTTTTAATGAAAATGTTTACGTTTGTGACCATTTAGTTCTCCTCGCGATACATAATCCTCACACCACAATCTTCGCATTTAAATGGTTTGTAACCGAAGTGACAATTTTTATGTGAATCTAGATCTCGTTTTGCATTGAATGCTTTATTACAAACATTATAATCACATTTGAAAGGTTTCAGACCGTAATGAGTCAATAAGTGTCTGTTCAAATCAGGTTTTGTTTTGAACTTTTTATTACAATAATTAAATTCACATTTAAATGGTTTGATATCGGTGTGATATAAGTGATGTTTTTTAAAATTGTGTTTATATCGCTTACCACACACATTGCACTTATAATTTTTTATCGCGTAATGAACTGAATGGTGTATTGATTGAACTGAATTGATATTAAGATATTATTTTTAAGTAATTATACGTTTAGCTATTCTAAATATTTAAGCCATAATTGGTCACAATTGCTGTGATAATCAAAACAGTGCCCAAATCAGTTGGATTTAATCGACAAATCGCGAAAATATTAATTAGTTTATCTGCGCTTTTGTCACACTCGGTGACGATTTTCTGATATCATTTAGCGGCGACATTACAGAATATATTCCTTCACCATTCGTTGCGCCAGATATGATATCATTGTATCGGTTTATAGTTTACTAGAGACTTTTGATTTATGCGTTTATCATTACCTGCGTTCACTTTTCCCAAACGGAATGCGTCTTCAATACCGTTTGGCAGCACTTCATCGCCAGAAATGAATGACGTTTCGAGTATATTTTTATCGATGAGAATTTTAGGGTCAATCTTTCGCCAACAATCCAACCAATCAGTGTTGTTAGTGGAACAGCCGAGTGATTTGCTCATATTGCTAGCTTTGGCCAAATGAGACGCGCGATCAACGCTGCGATATTGGGTCCCGCTTTGCATTATAGCTCTTTTGAATAAGCCTTTAGAAAGTGGCGAAACGATAAGCACATCCACTGACCAGCTGCCAGCGCTTTCACCGAATATCGTTGTCTGATTTGAATCACGTTTTGCGTTATCGCGAATCCATTTAATCGGCCGGTCCGGGCTCGGGCTGAAAAAATAAATTCTCATGCCGGACCGGGATTTTATTTTTAAGATTTAAAAATGTTCTATTATACTTTTGGTTGTATAAAATATATAATCCTCAATTTTTATCAATACTTGTGCTCTATTATTCCAAATAAGCAGTGAATTGCATTAATTTTTATAATTACATCAAACTTTTTAAAGAAAGAGAATTTTTTATATATTTAATTAATGAATTTGTATCGCGTCGGGGCGGGGCGGGCCGGGCTTCAAGATGTCGGGCTGAATAGTCGGACTCGGGCCTAAAAATTTGAAAAGATCTATAGTCTAGTGTAGATGTAAAGTGACTGGTAATGTATATACTGTACATATAATGCAATTCTATTATTGTCTGGTATTAATGGTATACCGAAATTTTGCGTCACATCTGAAGAAGCACTTTCTGAAAGTGTAATATCGATTATAGCTTATCGTTACAATTTATAGACATTTCACGTAATAATGTTAACAGAAATAGTGTGATGTCTAGCGTGACAACAATTTGATTAATATTTTATAGCTATATTTAAATGTGAAAAAATAGGTTAATTTGTATACTTATGATAATACTGTAGAAAATATTTTCAATTAACTGCTAAGCAATTAATTAATTCAATACATGGCATTCAAAATTGTGGCCAAAACATGAATTCAAAAATAAAGTTTTCTAAACTTTGTTATTTTGTAAAATGTTGTTATATAATAGCATTCACATTATTATTTAACTGCGATTTCGTCGAAAATATTAGCACATTTTGCGACAAATTTCGTGATAATAACGGTTTGATTGACTTTGCGTTCACTAACTATCGATACGATAACACCAAATGGTTGTTCAATCACGTTATCTTCATTGAGTACGACATTTGGTCGTTAGTCTACACAAAATCCGGCATTCAAGTCATCAAATTAGATAAGCAAAAACTGTCTCATAACTACGACCACTATTTGTATTACAATTACCGGATTAAATTTAGTTTAATGCAATCCAGTTCTGACTCAATGGATATTTTATATTTTAATGTTTGTTTGATTAGATTTTAGATTTTTTTTAAAATTTATATTTGATGTTGTAATAAATCGATTTAAATTTTTGTGATATATATTTAGGGAAAACAATTTCTGTATCAGTATTACAATGAAAATATAAGCGATAACAGTAAAAGAGGTTTCACTGCAGTCACGAATCCATTCGGTGATTTCAAACCAATGCTGGCATTCATTCCGAACTCATTCAGAAAAGAACATAAAACTAAAAATTCGGTGATTTTTATGGAACAAAAATCGGAAAACAATTGTTTTATTCGAAGATTTCAAACATATAGCGTAGAAGTGAAACGAAATGAAAAGTCGATTAACATCGCAATCGACAACTCTATTTCTATACCGCAATTCTTGTCACAAATTCCCGAATATTATTACGTGAATGCGATACTGATTGCAAACGAAATTTCGTGTCCATTTTGCACAACCGATGTGCTGCTACTCTTAAAGTACAATAGTATTCCGAAATATTGTGTGACAACTGAAGACAAACTATCAAATGATGTATAAATTATTTTTTATATTTCTTAAGATTTTAATAATTCTATATTAAATTTACATTTCAGTGCAATGAAGACAAACTTAAATCGTATGTCAATTGTGATTGGATTTCCTTAACTAATGGCAACTCAAGTGATATTTGTTTCGCAAAGTCAGCATTGGAACAATCAAAGCAAAAGAGTCAAACAATGTTTTATATAATCATTACTGTCATAACAATTATCATTGTTGTGGTTTTGTCAGTAACTGTCATCTATTTCATAATCAAATACAAACAAAAACGTAATCACACTTCAAAAACAAAAAATTATTACTTGAATTAAAACCCTTTAATATGTTTGAATGTACAGGAAAACAGGTGTCTTCCGGCAGAGCGAGTGTCACGCGCGCAACAGTGCCAACAATAGTCACTATTAATTCAGTGACTGGACTACCAGTTGAGAAAACACGCAAAAAACAATGAATCACTAATATTTTCTATCCATATTTCTATTATAACTTATATACGTATAATCAGTCATTCTATGCGTTAACACTTTAATTTTAGACCACAATTTTAGATTAATATTTTATTTTAATTCAGAGTTAAATATGTAAAAAATAAATTGATTTGTATTTCAGTTAATATTTCTTCAGATGTGACTACAATTAAATCTACTATATTTGTGAATATTTTTATTTAATTCAAATAAACTTAATAAAAATAATATTATCAGATTCATAACACTGTTTAGCAAAATTATAGTAATCTACTATTATTAACTGCGCTAATCTTTTCGATATCGTCTGTCACTGACTCCAAGTCAATATCGTTACCCATTCGCTCGAACTCGTCGACAATAAAATCCATATCCTGTTTGGTTGGTTTGGGAAAACACGACAGCGTGAGACGGAAAAAGTTGGGCAAATTCTTAGTGGACAGCGGTTGATAACTGATCATCAGTTTACCGCTTTCCATCATTCGCTTCTTAATAATAGGCGCAACCCTTCCAATCATTTCGTTTGTCAGCTGCGACTTCGACATTGACATCGCGCCGTGTCTTCTCATCGACGATGGAATATACCAGAAACATATATTATTACTCTCATACTCGGGCAGCACTAACTGAAAACCTTCGGTATTTCGCAATTTTTCTGTCATATACCTGATCATAACAAATAAAAATTAAAAATTAGACAAAATTGGATAATATCTATATAAATGTAACATTACTTCGCCATATCAAACACATTATCGACCGCACTCTCGATGCCGTCCTCTCCGTGCGCTTTGATCGCTAACCACAGCTTAAGTGAGTCCACTTTTCTGCCGCACTGTATCGACTTGTCTCCGCTGTCATAACTGGCGTCATAGTATTTGTCAGACTGGAACAGGTATTCGGCGCGCAGACTATTAGCCTCGATCAGTATATTCGGGTGTCGGGTCACTATTAAAGAGCACTGAAACGGCACGCACGCCATCTTATGCAGATCCCATGTTACTGAATCTGCGGCTGCGATGCCGTCAAGCAGGTGTCGATGTGTGCGCGAGAACAGACACGTTCCGCCGAGCGCTGCGTCCACGTGAAACCATAAGCCATACTTCGCGCATATGTCGCGAATTTGCGGCAACGGATCAAACGCGCCCAAAACTGTGGTGCCAGATGTGGCGCACACCAAGTATGGAATACGATTCGCTTTGATCGCTGAGCTAATACTTTTGTCTAACTCATCCGGTATCATACGACCATTGCGGTCAGCTTTCACTTTGATGACAGACTCGCTTCCGTGTCCCAACCAAATCGCTCCTTTCACGAACGAGTAGTGTGACTAAAAATTAGTTTAGTGTCACATTAATTTTTAATGCGCAGATAATATTTTTTTTGATAATAATAGTACACATAATATATATATAAATTACTTCTTCGGACACAAACGCCACAATATCGCCGCAGTGTCGCACACCCTTTTGCTTTGTGTGCGGAAACGCTTGATGTCTGGCCAAAACCATGGCGTAAATGTTAGCCATCGAACCGCCAGCGCAAAACATGCCGTCTATTGAATCTTCACTATAACCAATTAATTTACCGCAATAGTTAATCAGTGTTCGTTCCATTATAGTGAATACTGGTGATATCTCATACGTTGCGCTATTAAAATCAAATTTGTGTGTTTCAGTATTTACTGTAAGTTCAGTCATACATGAAGTTATATACACAATAGTGTAGTAAGCTTTAATTAAACATAGATCTGTGACTATAAACTATTATAGCGGTATTTCATAATGTATTGAGTTTAATACTCTTTAAATTATATGTATTCATTTTTGTTCATTTATTGTTTGCGGTCTCTTTGATGGGCGACAGACAGTCTAAACTAAACTTAATAAAGTGTATCTATGTTTAGTATTTTGTCATTTCTCGATACTCCAGTTATGCCAAAAATACTCGTTTTGAAATAATTTACATTTTGAAAGAATGCATAACAAACAAACGAATAACAATAATAATAACAATAAAAAATAAAAATAGATTACTCACGCGCTGGTATTGAGCGCATCCGTAAGCCAAGCGCCGGCCAAACCGTACTCATCCACACCACCGTAAAGTTGGTTATAAAAGTTTGGGTGCGCTGTTATGTAAATAAGTAAATAAGTGAATTTTTTTACATTAATCACATACACTATTATAACTGAAATGATTTTTCTCGGTTTAAAAATTACTTGTTTTAACGCTGTGCGCGATTACTTTTCTGCACAGGTTTAGCAAATTTAGCTCTGTTTCTGCTTCGCGTTTGATTGACGTGTCCCATGATTTCTGTGGAGAAAAGCCAATTAAAAAAACATTACTTTCTCAAGTTATCGAAAAATGGTTTAACCCAAACCTCAAGCAGTTTCGGTTGCGAGAACTCGATTATCTGCGAGTGACGCTGTTTCATGAAACTGCCATTTCCCACAATAGAGCACTCGTCGAGAATCAGACGCACCACTTTCCGCACAAATTCGTTACCTTTTGTCGCTTCCATATTCTGTGCGAATAATGAGTATGCGCTGATCCACAACAACAGATTATGCGCTTAAATGGTGAACAGAAAATATATATATCAATTCTTTTTCATAATAAAGTGATTTAATATTTCAATTAATTCTATAAAAACATTAATTCCTTACGTGATAGTAATAATAAGGAAGAATCTTTACGTGACTGTTGCTCTCTATATACTTATGTATCTCCTCTGCCACCAGTGTGTGTGTGTGTCCTTTCAATGTCAACGCTGGGTGATTGACAAGTTGAATAACTTTTTTTCGAAATTCTTTATATACAGTGCGTTGAATGCCTGCCAAAAAAACTAGTTTTAGCGCTACCATTAGTTTCGAAACAATAACATATCTTTAAAAAAATAATATTTTGGAATTTTTTTTCCATTAAATGTTATTATGTCTATTATTTTTCCCAAATTGTGTGCATAATTTTTTTGTGCTTAATTATTAGTCATACATTTCAAGTCATACGCAATTGAGGGCAGGTTTGACTTAATGGACAACAAAATTTTCAATCTTCACACTAGACTATATACTATTGTATATATAATTTTAAAAAAGACATATATTTAAAGTAATTCGCGCAGAATGTGAGCGCATTTGTTTATAAAAAAAAGTTATAATTAAAACTTTAATTCGTAGGATTCAAGAATCATTTGCAACACACAGTGAGTGTTCATTGGCACACTTTATTCAAAATACAACTTTTTTAAAGTTTAATTATATACTAATATTATATACTTATTGTTCAGGTTAATGATAATGAAATAAATTAATTATTTTCAAGTTTAGTTTATTTTAGTCTATTCTATCTGTTCACCCGTTTTTACAATATTTTTTTAAAGCTCAGAAAAAATAATGCTTAGTTTCATTGAACTTTATTTCATTTTGCTGTCTCTCTATATTCGCTATTGATATTGAATATCCCTATTGTTAATGCTTTCAATTCAATTTGAACGCGTGTTTAATAATTAATTTTTTGTTGCAAATATTTATCGTATAAGTAATAACCAGGAAATCATACAAAATTTAAAAATAATCAAATTAAATTTAAATGAAAATTATCAAATGGAGAGACTATCGCCCAAAAATATGTGATTGTGTTATCAAACTCTTCACTAAAACTAACAAAGCTAAATATAAAGTTGAGTAAAACTTTAAATACTTTAAATACTTTAAATACTTTAATATTAGAGTTTATTGTGCATTTCTAACATACCGGTAATTCACTGAGAGAACAGAACGACGCATGCGCCACAACAGCATCACACATGACAACAGCGTTTTGAACATTCAAATCAAACGCTCATAACAGACACTGTGACGACACGTGTGTTTTGCAAATGTAAATTTATATTATCAATAATAACCTCTCATTAATAGATTATTCAGTGGTTTATTAAATCAGTTTTATTTGATTGAGTGTTGAACACATTTAACAGTAACAGCAACAACAACAACAATGCCACCACATGTGCACAAACAGCTCAACGACAGCATACAACTCATCACATATATGTGCCATCAGTGTCAGCAACAGTCATATCACTTGTCATCAATGAGTAGATGCAGTCATTGTAGCTCGGATTTCATCGAAGAACTCACCACATCCGCCAACAACACCGCATCGGACAGTAACAGCGACGGCAACAGCTCAGCAACAAAACCCGCGTCAAAGAAAGTGAACAAAACTTCGCCGCAGAAGACGAGTGACGAATCAGTGGAGATCTCGGCGGAGATGTGTTCGATATGTCTGGAAGCGGTGACCGATCGCTC
>JAQIVF010002468.1:0-10980 GCA_034698365.1 Steganacarus magnus | reverse complement strand
TGCTATTTTCGTTAATTTTTAGTGCTATTTATAGCGCTAATTTCATATGGAATAAATGCTACTTTTTTGAGGCTCTAATAATAACCAAGGGGTAACATTTACTTTGAGAAAAACGAGAAAAATTCTTTGAGAAAAAATTCAAATTTCTTTGATTTTTCTTTGACTAATTATTTTAATTTTCACTTATATTTTGACAAATTTATTTAAAAAAAACATTAAAAAAGAAACTAAGTATAGAACTATGAAATATGAAAAATGAAATATAAATTATATAAACTTTTAAAAAATCTTTTTATACATTTAAGATTTCATTTATTAGTTTGAAAATAAAATATTTGCGCGAATTATATTTTTAAAAAGTGAGCCTTATATAAATTTTCCGAATTTTTTAATAAAATTAAATATTTATTAAATATTTATTTCCAATTTATGCTTCATTTCAAATTTCTAATAAAAATGCGCTTTCTTTCTGTTAGGATAAAAACTGCTCAAATAATGAGTAAGAAAAAAATTAAATTAATAGATAAAATTATAGATTCTGTTCATTTACTTTTGAAAATAAACATATGCTTTATATATTTAATGAATTAAACTCAATCTAACAGACAAAATTAAAACATTTCAGAAATCTATTGCTAAAAATTGAAATTTCTTTGAAAAAAATAGAACTTCTTTGAGGAATTTAGATATCTTTGCTCAAAAGAAAAATTATTTGAGAAAAATAAATTTCTTTGATTTTCTTTGATCAAAGAATATTTAACCGTTTGATATTAATTAATTTACTAGTTTTTTCTAATTTAAAAAAATTATTATAACACTCTATTATTCACTTTCATAACAGATAATTGCATTTCTGTTGGCATACTTTATTAAAATAATGGACATCGAAAATGACAGTAAACTTCGTTAATAAAAGTGAAAAATAAATCTTTTAATTCGTGTAACAATGTTTTTAATAACTCTTCAACAACTTTATATGAGGTTGAAATATAAATTTTTTCTCGTTAAATGCATTAAAACTAGTGTTGTTTTGATTGTTAAAAATCAACATGAAAATGAAAAACTGCAAAAATTCAATTAATCAAAAACAAAATAAAATCAAAATTAAATTATCTAACAATCATAATCAAAACTCTTTGTCAAAACAACATTAGTTAAAGCTTTCCGCTATTCCCTAGATGTGACATTAACTTTAAATAAATAAATCGATATAAAAAACTGCACATTTTGAACATGAATCTAAAGCATATTTCTTATAGCGTAGTTATTTCTGAAATGACGATAAAAAGTAGGAGAGCTTTTCGTGTCAATTCACTACAAATAAAACTTAGAAATTAATCCACACTCTATCCGGTGAAGCAAAAACTTTTCATAATTAATATAAATCAATTTAAAGAGTTCATCATAATTAGAAACCATATAAAAGATAATAATCACAAAATTGATAGATTAAAAAAATAAATAGTACAGACTACGTATAGACTGTTGAGTTTTAATACCATTTACGTAAAAAATTATAGACTTATTATTTATTTTAATGCAAAAGATGTGACATTAATTAAGTGACATAATCGGTTTGAATTAAGTTGCGAATGCTCTTAACCTAAAACCCCAAGGATCTCCAAAAATCAGAATTTTAACGGCAATTTTTTAAATTCTCGATTTTTTTATAGAGGGAGTCCCAGACAAGACCCCCACTGCGGTATGTAACAATGGTCTATACTTAAGAACATTTGATCGATCATTATGTTTCGTTTAGATTTAGCACTAATTAATTATTTATTTATTACTTACTGTTAACCAATAAAATCACATTAATTTTACATTTAAAATTATATCGCAATTTAAGCATACATACAGTTATAATATCTTTACAGCATTGCATATAAAAAAGTTTAATAAACATTTAAATCTAATCTTTGATTATTATTTGGTGTTATATAATAATATTAAAGTATCATAAAATTAAGTTCACTATGACCCTGAATGTCTGTGTAGTAAGTCACCACTGATATAGGGAGTGGTGGTAAGGGCTCTCACACAGATATAATACTGCAGCTCAGAATCTACTAAATCCTTGACAATCCGATCGCTGTAATGAGTAGCCATTAACTTATACAACACCCGATTTATTTATAGTAAAAGTTTGCTATAAAAGACTGTCGATCACAATCAAAAATTTATTCACAAACTATCAGCTCAAGCAACAGCTTTAGTGATCAATACTAAAACTATTTATATCAAAATGTCAAACGCAGTAAAGGTATGTTTGTGTGCGAATATATTCAGCTGTTTTCTCAAAAAAAAGAAACAGTTTTTAATAGTAATTTGCTAAAAATCCTTTAACTTTTTAGTTTTATTTGAAAAAGTGAACTAAAATTTATTTCAATAATTAATAGATTTCAATTATTATCGCTGCAACAATTGCAGTATCAATGGCAGTATTTCATGGTCACGGCGGCACATCTAACAGCTTTAGAAAACAAGATGTAGTGATTTGAAATAAAGTGTTCTAATTTGAGATTCTTTTTTAATAAAAACTTATGATATGTTGAATAGGATCACGGAAATTACGCTTTTGGTTATGAAATCAAAGACAAAATTGGTGCCACAAATTTTCGTAAAGAGTCTGGTGGTCACGGACACCAAATTGGATCATACGGTCTGCACGATGTCGACGGAAGATTGAGAATTGTTGAATATGTTAGTCATAATAATTATATGAATATTTTATTAAATCTATAATATAATTTTAAAATGTTTAACAGGTCGCTGATGGTCATGGTTTCAGAGCGAGAATTAAGACCAATGAACCAGGTTTGTTGAGAATGAGAAAGACTCGCTTCTAATAATAAATTTAAATCTAAAACACAAAAATAACTTGAATCTATAGGCACAGCTAACAGAGACGCTGCGGCAGCCATTTATAACGGACCAGATCCACATGGACTGAGGTTGTAATCAAATATTAATAAGGCATTTGTTGTTTAGTCTAAAAATTTATAATTATTTTTTTGCAAAAAAATTATAGTCACAGTAAAATACCTTCTGGTCACGTACCGCCACAACCAAACTATGGTCCCGGATATGGTGGACACGGATATGGTCCGGTTGGTGCATATGGTGGTTATGGATACTAACAAACATTGTCCGATTAAGTGCTCGCAGAGATTTTATAAATTTCAATATTCACATCATCTGTTGTAAGATATATTCGCTTCACTATCTATTTTTATCCCTATACATCATAGTCTGCTGCATTTAAATAGAATAAAAAAATTTTGAACGGGTTTTTTACTAGTAATGTTAAATGTTATGTCAGTCTAAAATCGCGTTTTTTTCTATTTTGTTTGTTATTCGCATTCATTTTTAAATTATTTGTTATGAATAATAAAATTTACTATTAATTGAATTTGTTTTATTGAAGAGTAAAATTTATTATTGAAAATCACCTCATTTTAATAGTTGTAATTTTTAATATTTTTTAGTTTTTAATTGATGTCGAGTTAATTGATCGTATTAATTGCAAAAACTAATTTTTTTTAAAAAAAACTGCCGCAAAGTTCACTATTAACAAAATTTCAACGAATATGAATTGATCCATAAATTTTTGTTTACTCCTATAACTTTTCACAGTATAGGTATTAAATAGAGAAATACAAGTTTGATATACGCATTAATAGTAAAGGTGTTCATGTTTCGGATAAACCATGGATAAAATGGTTTTTTTAAATGGATTTTGGTTTGGTTTGAGTTTTATAAAATATTATGGTTTACAATGGCTTTTGTTTTATGATAAAACCACAAAACCATTAATTTTTTTATGGATAAGTTAATCGATATATTGAAAAATTGTCGTTTAAATTTGATGTTTTTGAGATCTCTTAATTTTTAAGCCGAAAATAAGAAAACTGTCCCCGAAAACATCGAGAATCTACATACTGGACATATATTGATATTCAGACCGGAGGTTAACTATAATTTAAAAATTAAAAACTATGAAAATAAATACCAATAAATTCATGGATTGTAATAAAACGGTTATTAATGGTTTTTTTGAATTGGTTCAGCTAAAGAATTGTTTGGTTTGGTTTACAAAAATTCCAACCATAAACACCTTGAATAAATAGTTATTACCGCTGGAATAGTCATCATAAATGAGGTCAACAGTTGCGCAGCACACACACACACACACATCAATAAATATATATCGTACTTTTTTGTTTTGAATCTCAGTAACGCCATTGCTCTATAGATAACCCTGGATTTGAAATATCCGTCTGTACAAAAGATATCGAAATGGAAAAATAAATATAAAAAATCATAAATTAAAAGTCGAAACTAGGTTTCAACTTTGCTCCAAACAATGTCTACCTAATCGAAAATTTAAGCTCAAGATTTTAAAGTTAAAATATCATATTTATTGTTGAAGTAAAAACTTATTAAAAAAATACGCTGTGAAAGTAAGAATATTCGGAAAAAACTGTTTACATGCAAAATAGATGTTCAATTGATTTATGAAAAAAAAACTTTGACGGCTAATAATGCAGCACAGTTTATTTAAACTGTATTCGTCTTAATTTAATTTTATTTGCTGAGCAGTAAATTTATACGTGGAATATTTTGCAAAAACTTCATCAAACTATGTGAAATCAGTTTTTGTTGGCGTTGTGATCACTTGATCACCACATTTGCCCCAAACGTAATATATTCCAGTTTGCGATAAACCAGCGCTCATAAAGTCGCACCAATTCGTGTGAATATCAACAAATTTGATCGCAGTGTCAATCCTTAACAGTTTGTTTTGATCCACTCTATTACCGATTCCCAGTTGACCGCAATTATTGCCACCAAACGAATAAATACCGTAATCATTCGTTAGCAATAAACTATGCCTATAACCGCAACAGATCTTTCTTATAACGCAATCATGATTAACGATAATCGGTATGTTTTCACTTTCATTGCTTCCGACGCCTAACTGACCGCACCTGTTATCTCCCCATCCGTAGAGCAAACCTTTCGACGATAGAGCGAGACAGTGAAATGCGCCACATGATATCGATATTATTTTACTTGATTTTATTAATTTAATTTCGATTGGCGTTAAAACATGATTCTCATTATTTCCATTCGCGCACTGACCGTGCACTGCGAATACCCAAACGAACACACGACCGCATTCACTCAGCGCTAGACAATGATATTCACCGCAACTGATTGCTATGATGTGTTTGCCACTCAACTCTGTTATTTTCGTTGGATTGTAATTATCTCTTAGCGATCCGTTGGCCAATTGTCCGCATTCGTTATCACCGAACGCGAACACTTCGCTGTTCTCAGTCAAACATAGCACGTGATTGAATCCGCAACATATGTTTTTGATTCTTTTATTCGACAATTCGCTAACAATCACCGGTTGTTTGGCTGAACTGTCAATACTTTCATTTAATCGAATCGTATAAACCATGTCATCGTTTGTCACTAAAATCACTTTACATTCTTTTAATCGTATGAACGTTAATGACACTATTTTAGCAGTCATTTTTCGTGTCAAGTTTAGTGAACTTTTCAATTGGTCTGTAAAAAAGGACTCATTGGTGGCTATGGGTTGAGATAACATCATTGTGTGCGAGTATTCAATAAATATTTCATTATATGAATCAAAATTAATTTGTTTTGGAGTATCAATCGATTGCTCGCGACATTCACCCCAAACGCAGTATTTATATTCTGTTGACAATCCAACGGATAAATTGTGATAAAATGTTGTCTCGATATCAATGAACTTAATTGATGTTTGAATTTTTGTGGGTTTGCTTTGATTGACATAACTACCAATACCAAGTTGACCACAAGAATTATCACCGAAAGAATAGATATCTCCGTCCGATGCAAGAATTAAACAATGATTTCGACCACATCTTATTTTTCTAATGGTAATAATATCATCATTGATTGGTATATTTTTTCTTTTGCATTGTTTAATCCTTTTAATATCATTAGTATTAGTAAATGGTATTATAATAGGTTTGTTCTGATTATTATCACAGTTGCCAATACCCAACTGACCATATCTATTGTCACCCCAACCGTAAAGCAATCCAATTTCAGAAAGGGCTAAACAATGATTAAACCCACAGGATATGGAGATAATTTTTTCTGATTTTAGTGAAAGTATTTCAATGGGAATATTCTTATTACTATTCTCTCCGTTTGCAATCTGACCCAACCATCCACCACCCCATGCGTACACACTTCGTGATTCACTCAATGCTAATGAGTGATATGCACCACACTTGATATCCGTTATTCGTTTATCATTAAACATTTCAATCACTTATGGCTTATTATTGCTAGTATACATGCCGTTCGCTAACTGACCACATTTATTGTCGCCAAACGAATAAACGCGCTGATCATTAGTGAGACACAATGCATGTCCGTATCCGCAAACCATAGTTTTGATTTCTTGATTTGATAACTCATTAATGATGTTCAGCTCATTTATCTCACTATCGATGTGAGCACTAACTCTTCGTGCATATGTATTCCTCTTTTGAGTGACAAAAATAGCTTTTTCCTCAATTTCCTCGATAACTGACATAAATTTACACGTTTTTAATAGTTCTAAATCAATGTTCGTAATTAACGGCCACTTTTCGAAATTAAAATTGATCACTGATTCATAGATTAAGTCATTTATTTTATTAAATAAATTTACTTTGTTATCTTTTGTTAGCTTCCAGTCGTTTGCCTTACTTAATATTTTACTGCAATTTGGCCGTTGATCAGTAGTCGATGATAAACATGACAAACAAATTTTTTTAAAAAATTCATACTTTATTTTAATTTCCGGAGCATTTATCGGTGATTCGCTAACAGAGAAAAATAAATGTTATTATTTTTACAATATTTAGATAAATGCAAAAGTGAGCGTTAGTAGTTCTTCTAATCATATACTATTTTAACGGAAGTTTTTTTATCAGTTTAACACTTCAGCGGAAATTCGGAATAAAAACTACCCCAACCTTAAATGCTCGCTTATAACTTTTTCTCTAAAGTAGTTAACTTATTTGGTTTTCAGATATGCCTCAATTAGTTTTTCACTGATATATATATAAGTATTTTTTCAGAGTTTTATCTATCATAATAACAATTATATTAGCCCAGAAGTAAGGATTGGGTAATTTATTGCTCCATAATAGCTTAAAAGGATGGCAATGCTTTTCTATGGGATTTACTCCTAAATATTAACACTGCGCGTTTTATATAAAGGGTTGAGGCGCATAAAATGCGGTGCGCAATGCTTTGTAGAAGGCAGTGAAAATATTCGTCCCAAATTACCTAAAGTGGTAGTTTTTTTTGGAATAACTCTGAAGTGTTAAAAACCGTTTAACTTTAGAAATTAATTGTTTTGTATTTAGAATAAAATAATTGATTTAAACGAAATACCTGTTAACATCGATATTAAACAACTGTTCCATAATCATTCCTAAACTATAAATGTCTGCTTTAGTGTTGTATTTATTATTTAAGCGTAATTCTGGTGCTTTATAGAATGGAGTGCCGACACCTTCAGTATGTGACTGATCTGCAAACTGGTGATATGTTGACAAACCAAAGTCCGTTAATTTAACGCATCGATTGTTATCGGCATTTGTTAGCAGAATATTTTGCGGCTTTAGGTCTCTGTGAATAATATTTTGTTTGTGCAAATACTGCACACACTCTACTAATTGCAAAAATATATCGCGTACAACATTGTATTGACTAACTGTTAGTGAGTTTTTGTTTGGAAAACGCATAGAACTAATAAAAAAATCCAAAGACATTGAACACAACTCCAATTGAATGTGAAGTAATAGTGGTTTTTCGGGATTACATAATGAATCATTTTGTTTACTACGCTCGTCACTATTATAGTAATTGTTTTCAATCCACGAAAGTATGTGTTTAACAGTGTAATCGCTATTAAGCGTCGATAAAATGTTAATCTCTCTCAAAGCTTTGGTGAATTCTTCAATTTTAATTGGAATTTTTTTAATCGCATAGAGCTTTCCATTTCGAATGTATTTCGCTTTAAATACAGTAGAAAACCCTCCGCTTCCGATTTGACACAGTTCTTCGAATTCAATTTCGTAATATTTGTTCATATTTTATCTGAATAAAAAAAAATTAGTATATTATGCCAGTTTTATTAATTGGTTTTTAAGCATAATTTTATTTTTTTTATAAATTATTATGCAAACGATTTTTGAAGTTTAATTGAATATTTGCATATACCAAAAAATACTCGAATCATGTTTTTGTTAATTAATAACATTGAGTCGTTAATTCTAAAAAAATTCTTAGTTTTACTGAATTTTAGTGTTTTATTCTTAAAGAGAATTCAAATATAAATTAAAGTACCCAAATATTTCTCTGTCAGTATATTCTTAAGGATTAACTTTTATCTTATACTTAGCGGATATGTAACTTAAAATAGCTTGAATGTTTTAATACTTCACTATTTAAAAAGACGAGTTATGGTTCGAACTAATGCGGTGCTTTAACAGATTGAGAAAATAATTTTACTCATTATAAAATACAAACTATTCAGTTTAATTAATTTATTAATAAATTTTAATAAATAGAGTATATTAATAAATTATTTAAAATACAAAGACCTGTTAGAAAGGAAATAGAGATTATTAATTTTAAAGAATTTTATTTCATCATAAAAAACCAAAACGCAAGCCCAGGCCATCTATTTGTAAATAAGATGAAGTCGAGCTTAACAACCAGTGGCTTAAATAAGTCATGTTTTTTAGAGTTTTCTAGCATTAAATGCTTTTCGCTGCATTACCTCTTTTAAAACTTAATGCCACATTAAATCTAGAAATTTGATAAAATAGAAACGAGATAAAGAGAGGAAGCCTCATATATATTATGAAATTTACATCGAAATTCATGTTATTTTTCTTAAACATCAATTCAATATATTTATAATGTAATTACGTTACATCGAAAATCTATCGAAAAATGCAATAATATAGAGAGCAAAAAAGATTTTCAAAAATATTAAAAACTTGTTTTAAAAATATAAAATAAACGGCGATAAAATTTTAATACACGTTTCGTTACGAAGCAAATTAATCTTTGTTGAAATACTTTCAAGCAACAAAAATTAATAACTATTTTATTATGTGCTTCTTTATCGAAGTTATATTAGCTTGCTATTGGTTAGTTTATATCAGTACTTAACTTTCGAACTTTCGATAAAGAAAGTAGCATTTAAACATTGCCAGCAAACTTCGTTTATTATAAAGGCTTAAATGTCATATTTTTAAAAATGTTATTATAACTAAGGATTCAATTTTTAGGGAAAGTCCCGACACTTCTTTTAAGAGACAACTTCGGGAATTTGATATTTCTATACAAATTACAACAAACAACATATAGTTAACTAATATTTATATTGCCAAAGTTGTTGGTAATTTTGCAGTTCGCAGGTTTTATTCGAACTTTTGTACAAATAAAGAAAAACATCCCGATTTTTGAAGTTTTTCGTAAATAATCATAGCGAAGAATTAAAGGTTCTAAAATGATTTTCGTTTAGTGTATAAATTTTCACTAAAAAAATACAATTTATTTAAATTTAAAATTAAAGATTATACTTAGAAATTAGTTGGATAAACGAAAATATAAATCTGAGATTAAGTGAGAAATAAATATGGATTTAAGAAACTAAAAAACATGGAATAAAGAGTTTAACAATTAAATAGTGATGCTCGAGTGTGAGTGTGTGGTGACATTAAATATTTGCTGTATGTGAGGGAATAGAGAAGATTAAAAAATATGAGGGATTCCCGTAAATCCCGAAAATTCTCACAAATCGAAAAATTACTAATCGCATTTAAGATTGTCGTTTAAATTTTCTAAGTTTTTATAAACCCAAAAAAACTTTCAAAAGTAAATAAAGTTTTTCGTTTAAAATAACTATGATTGTGTCAATATATTGAACGTAGAGTATATTTTAAGTAAATTTGAGTAAAATTTATTTTAAAATCTATACTTTCTATTGAAATTTGTATGAAAAACAGCATTTTGCGGGATTTGGGAACATTATAATTTTATTTTCGTGGCAAAGGACCATTTTGTTGGCAATTAACTTGACTATCTGGGGAGGGAGTGATAGAATGAAAATTATTTAACCTCTAATTTCTAGTATGCCATAAATAATCTAGAAATTTGATAAAATAGAAATGAGGTGAACTGATAGCGTTTTGTATATTTTATGTGTTAACAAATTATAAGTTTTAATTTATTATTCTTAAACTTCTTCTCAAAATTTTTAACGTAAAAATCATTACCTTGTATATCCATTGAAACAATAAAAATAGGGAGCAATAAAAACTATCAAAAAAATTTTAAAAACTAAAATATATAAAATAAACTGCAAAAAAAATTATAATATAACGCTTCGAGACGAAGAAAATAATTTAAAAATAATTAATAACATTTTTGTACTGCGCTTCATCGACGTTATATTGACTTACTATTGGTTAGTTTATATCAGTACTTAACTGCGAACTTTTGATAAAGAAAATAGCGATCAACAATAAGCTATTTATTCTACACGTAATTCAGTTTATTTTATAATTTTTAAAAATTTTATTATAAAAATTGTAATAACACAAAACTCTATTCTTTGTTTAACCTAATTTAAAACAATAAAATTCTAAAAAAGGATCGAAATCTGAGTATCACTGGGCATATAATATTAATAAAAAAATGAATTTTTTGATATAATTATTATTCAAAAAAAAAAGTTTTAGTTATAAATAATTTCGTTAATTTTAAAAATCATTTGATATGCAATAAATGATTTAACACACATTCTTTCAGATTGACTGAGAACTAGAGATTGAAATCAGTCAATTTTTTTATCCCATTCCCACCCAACTCCATATGTATTCATTCCAATTCCATCCAAAC
>JAQIVF010002467.1:0-10982 GCA_034698365.1 Steganacarus magnus | reverse complement strand
CTCTGTTCCGGTCTATCGCTGCGCAGTTTCATTACACGCATAAATGGATCGCTTATACTTCGCTTAAAAATACCAGTGTCTTTAGCATTACTATTCAAATAATAGTTCGGAGTTTTAATAATAGTCGAGTTTACGATTGCCGATGACCTGAAGTAGAAGAGAAATATTTGTGAAATTTCTAGTTTACTGTAAAATTACATATGAAAACTAGTTATACCTGTCTTTGCTGAGTAAAAACATTTTCGACATTAAAACTCCAACACTATAGATGTCTGACTTTATATTATACTTGCCATCTTTTACTTCTGGCGCGATATACTCTGGTGTTCCGATATTTCCAGGCGTGAGTGTCATTGACTCTCTATTCTGTGGTGTTATTAATCCAAAGTCACTTATTTTTATGAGCTTAGAATTATTTGAGTGCTGTTTAATAAGAATATTTGACGGTTTAATGTCTCTATGAATTAGAAGCGGAGTTTGTGTGTGAAGATAATTAATGCCATCTATTATCTCTAAAAATACATTAAACGCTATATGAAAGCCGACCGGTTTTAATCCAGTAGTCTCTGATTGATTTAATTTTAAATTCAACTCTTCTGTTAACTGCTCTAACGTTGTTTCGCATAATTCCATTTGTATGAGCAGTGTGTTATTAGTTGTTAGCTTAAAACTCTTGTGATATATGTTTGTTCTCGCAATGCTGTCGTCGTTACTGTATGGTCGGTCATACTTGTATTCCATTTCTTCAATCCATGCGGTCTTGTATTGCACTATGAATTCACTTTTAAGTGATTCCCAGAGTTTTATTTCATTCAGTGTTTTGTTCATATCGCGATCAAAGTTCTCTGAATTTATAAAAATATTATATTATTTATATATATTTCAAAATAGAAGTATTACCCAGTATTCTGACTTTCTTTAGCGCGTAGTTTTGTTGGTCTACTGTGCTGCACACCTCGTAAACCTCACCGAAACTTCCTTCACCTAATTTCGTTTTCTCGATAAATTCTCTCTCATACCTACCGTTTGGCAAGTAATAATCAGCGCGCAAACAATTCAGATAACATATCTTGTACTTGTCGTACAGAGCGTTAAATGACTGTTCTGTTATTTCTGATATAACGCATTGATCAACAGAGATATAATACTTTTCAATTATTATTAGCTCAAAGATTTTCTCTATAATGTTAGCTTTTCGGTCGGAATTCTTTTCTATTTCACTGACTGCCGACCAAATTAGTGATTGCATAAAAAATTTGCTGTCACTCGCCATTATTTTCTATTGTGTAAAATACTCGTTCACTACAACATCACTACGCTTTCGATGATAAAATGAATGTTTAATTAAACGTCAAACATAATGACATATTACAGTACTTGTGATATTTGTATACAGTTATACTAAACCTTTATATTTGTTTGTTAATTCAAGGTTAATAACTGAGAGTTATATCTATTTTTTGATTAATTGTTGTTATTTTTGCATAAAATGTTGGCACTGATACTGATATTGTTGCAGATTAAAAGTAACAAAATTGTCAAATTAAAATCAGGTCGAACTACAAAACCTAACCCGAAGTTCGCTGATTTTGTCAAACACTAGATTAATATATTTTAAATAGTTTTTATTGTTAATGTTAGTCGAAATTTTTATTGTTATTGTTAGTGAATAATTTTATTTTTAATTAATTCTTGATAAGTTGTGATTTTAATTTTTGAATTTTATGAAAATTCTTAACTCTAGTTTAAAATGTTTTATTTAAAATAATTTCTTAACAGTTTTTATAAAATGCCGCGAAATGTGTTATTGATTTAAGTCATGCTATTAGTAATGCATTTGCGACACTTTCATGATATTATTGATATAACCTATATTGAGGCACATTGTGATAACATATCATGTTTAGTTTGAAACATATTTTAGATAAAATTAGTCAATAATGTAATGAATGTTATAATTTATTATTTTTGAATTTTGCCGATAATTATTTTGATGCGAAGGAATATGTGATGTTAGTCATGAGTTTGTTTCGCGAATTGTGTTATTGAATGTCAGCAAGGGTAAGACATTAAATGATATGTAATCTCTAGGGAATATAATCGCTCGAGTATTAGAGACATTATATTTGCAGTCATACATTATTCAAAATTTAATTTATGGTGAATACGTAGAAAAAACGTTTTTAAGATTAGAAGGTGTGCATACAATGTGATAATTTTAAATTTTATTTGATATATGGCACACATTTGACATTATTCGATGTGATATTACGCTTATAATTTTAATTGAGTGACATTATTGTGATTATATCACATAGAAAGCAGTTGTGAATGCATTCACATTTTGATAACAGTGATGCATATTCACAAACACATGTCTGACATCACATGTAAATGTGTGTAAATATATAACACAACACAACACACAACATACACATTACATAATAATAGAGGCAATGACCGGTTATGGCATTGAAGTTGCAGTTAGTGTTATGTATTAGTAACGAAACACATGATAGAAAATTTTTAAATTGTTTTTAAATTGCTTATAATACCGATAGAAAAATAATTTATAGGGTCGTATTAATTGTTTAAAAAATGAAATGATTTTAGTTAATTCAGTTGTTTTAGTCATTAATGTTATTTTAAATTTAATCGTTATAATAAATATAATTTTTATATGTTTAATTCAATTTTAATAATATTAACAAAAATAATGGAAATTATATTAAAATGAAAATATCACTTTTTAGCGATAATTAGTGTAAAGTCGGGCTAACAATGTGTGCGCCGTTATATCTATAGTGTGTTCACATTCTGTGTTCACACGTTATATGAATGCATTGCAGCATTTCTTAAACCTGTCTTAAAACCAGTTAACATTGCTTGCAGGCAATAACCGATATCGAGCAAACCTCAGTCACGTTTGCGTTGAACTGAATTTGCTTACGTTCAAAGGTGATCTCAACATCAAATAATAGCGACACGACATCTAATCAAAACTATTTTTGTACTTTTAATCATATTTTTGTACTTTCTTTACATTGTAAGCGTCACTCGTTAACGAGACGCGACTAGTGCTGCCAAGTGGTCAGCTTTTTAGCTTACGGTCAGCTTTTCAGGTCAACATTTTTGTTAATGTCAGCTGCTGTCCGCTAAAATTTTTAAAATTTTCTAATTGAAAATGTTAAGTGTCAGCTTAAATCAGCCTGAAATTTCTAAAATTTTAAGGATTGTCAGCTAAAAGATTCATTGTGACTTGGCAGCACTAGACGCGACGAAAACAAGTTGTTTCAGTGCATTGTTAAGCACTAATTTTATATGTATCGCTATAAGCGTTTGTTTTAATAAATGTGTTTTCTGAGATAAAATCGATCACTCTTTTATTTATTATTCTGGAACGGATTGAGATAAAATCTTTTCGCATTCAATTTTTATTTAATTTATATGTGGCTTCAATTTGAGCCATCAATCTCTCAATTATCATCACTGGGTCAATCCAGACGATCCCCACTCTAGTTGTTTGTAGTTTGTGTAACTATGGTTAAAACCATCTTTAAACCGAACATACAACTTTACAATTCTTTTTTTGGAATTACTGTATGTTAAAATTAAATTTAGACACTTGTAAGTTCAGTAAAATGTGATCACTATAAATGAAATCTATAAACTCTTACCCAAAACATACAATACATTCTGTACACACAAAATTAATACAGAAAAGGGACTAAAGTAAATGTTTTACTGCGTGGAAATTCATTATAACAACTCCATAATGCATGAGTCAAATAAATAAAAAAATCCATATTATAAAAATGCCTTTTTAACAATTAAAATTCTTGGACCACTATCTGAAACTAAATTAATAATAAAATAAGAAATAAGACTAAAATTTTATCGGAAAGATTTTATTGAGTATGTTTTCTTTAAAATATTTATTGATTTATCAAAATTAAGAGGATTCTTTTATACCGATGTCCAACTTGTTTGTCATTTTTACATTTCAATTCCATAACGAATTTCGTACTTTGTCTGAATTGCGTTCAATTATTTTTCTTTATTATCCACAGATAATTTTTCTGTGATAAGGCCAAACTCTCAACTTCAATTATCTTTTCTTCCATTTTGAAATAAAGTATTTGATATCTGGTGACAATTGTTGTTTTGAAAAAGATTTTCTAGTTAAACGATTAAAGAGAATGTTAAAATTATTAAGTGATGTAATTTAAATTAAGAAGAGGTCGAATGTCTAACAATCTGGTTTTTATTTTGGATATAAAATTTATGGTGTCGAAAAGGTTGTCAAAGTATTGTATTGATTTTGTTTATCGAATATTTCGCAACGTGTCGTCCACTTTCAGCTACAAGCAACAACTCATACGCCCAAAATTTTGTGACATTGTTTACTTCACGAAAATCATTAACATATTGAAACTCGTCTCCTTTGTCTTCAGGCCTTTTAATTACAACTTAAGGAAAAGACCATTGAGGTTTTGCTGGGTCGTTTATTTCTAGTTCTAACATCGATTTGTTTACCAGCTTCTATTACAATGAGATTCATTTGCCATAACGTTATACTAATTTCATTATTGAGGAGCTTTTAGTCCTTTCTCTACTAAGTTCGCTATGATAATCAAATCAATGTATGTTTTAGTGTTAACTGGTATAATTTGTTGAGTGATTTGTGGCAACATGTATCTAAGAATGCATTCAACTCTATTCGATTCAGGTAGAGTTATATTCCTTCTTTGGAGTAACTGTCTCAATGCAAAAATGTAATTGGCAACATTGTTCGAACATTTTTTGTTTTATATTCCGAAATTCATTTCTAATATAATTCTTGTAATTAAATTGCAAATTTTTTAAAGAATGACTTCTTCACCTCATTCCAGCTTAATTTCTTTTCTTGTACTTCTAATGTGAACCAACCTTTGATGATACCTTGAATAAGTGCTACATATTTTGTTATCATTCTGTCTCCCCTATAGTTGTTTTCTGCAACATAAAATTCGAAATTTTCGATGAAGGATATAGTATCTTTCGGGTTCCCTAAAAATGGTTTAACGTTATTAAATTTGTCTTTCTTTTTAAATATCGTGAATGTACATGTGGTTACTGTAATTTTAATTCATGAATAACACTAAAGTGAATCACTGTCACTAACTCAAATGATGCGACAATCACATTATTACTTATGCTTCTAAACTAGCTTGCTATTACATCTGTTGTAATTTGTAATGTTGTTAATTTGCACACGATTTTTAGACAATAACGACAATGTTGAAAAAGTTTCCTCTTTAAGCCGTTTATCTCACGTTATTTTCGGAATTATTATTCTTGTGTCATTAATTTCTCTTATTTGTCCATTGAATCTCAGTAAAGAGAAACCGCGATTTATACTGAAGATTTAAAATAATGTTCATAAAAAACATAATAAATGAAACCTAAAATTCATTTTGTTTTTTGTCGAAATTCTTTAATTTTATACAATTTATGGAAAACGTATTTATAGTTATGTCTGCTTATTGAGATTATAGCTTTTAAACATTGATGTCAAAAACTATGTTCTTTATTATTAATTATTTATTAGATCCTAATAATCAATTTTAATTAAAATGCAACATTATATCTTAAGCATATGCGCATAAACAATATAACTTAACAAGTCGGTCAAAATTAAGCAAACACTCCTGTATATAGTGATCCAATACTTATATATGGCGAAAAATGTCGAATACTATTGTTAAATGATTGTTCGATTACAACTGATTACAGATGCGTTACTAAATAAAATTAACAATAGTTTTAAGTGACAATATGTTGCCACATTTTTAAGGTTAGTAATAGCAGAAAAAATATTTTTTCTTTAGTTTTAAAAATTATGGTATTTTAATGAGCCTTAATATTGATAACTGCTTTTGAGAGCAATTGCTAAAATTCTGAAGACACTTAACTCATAAGGAGTAAACCGGGATGAATACTACCCTTACACCTACCCTTCTTTTACGCGCTCATAAATTTATAATTTTAAATGTAAGGATGTTGAGTAACTTATTCTTCAAATTTATAATTTTCTGTTATATTTTACTAAATTTTCAGGTCTTAGTCGATAAAAAATAAAAACTATAATGGCTTTTAAACTCAAACATGGCATATATTTGCATATGATATAAATGATATAAATCTATATTTGATAGTTTAAGTACGAGTCAAATAATTCTGAAATAGTTTTCAGTAATATAGTGAATGACAGAATTAATTAGAACCCAAAGTGAAATATAATGAGAAACTAGAATAGAGTTTGCGCGTTCAATGCAATAATACTTGCGCACAAAGTGACTGAAATGTTACGTTTAGTGATGATGGTTTTGAGCATCTGAACCTCTGGAGCCTGAACCTGAACCCGAACCTCAGGCTAGGACTCGGGTTTATTTTCTGAATTTCGAAAGAGGTTCGGGTTCGAAGTTTTATCACCTGAGAACCTGAACGTGAGGTTCGAGGTTCGGGTTCTATAATGAAGCCTATTTAAACCTCTACATAAGGTTTCAAGAAGGTTCTGTTAATTTTAGTGACTATTTTTCTATGTAATTTCAGTAAAAAGTCCCCTTTATACAAACATTTTTCGTTATAAATATTTTTACTCTTAATAATTTTAATAAAACTACTTAAATAAATTAAATAATATTTTGAATAATAGAAGAAAATTTTTATTTCACTGTCCAAGCATTCAATTACAAAATTTAATATTAAAAATAGTAATAGAGGTTCTAGAGGTTCAGGCTCGGGCTCCAGGTAGGAGGTTCGGGATCGGGTTTAGGCTCTAAGTTTTACAGAAGTTCGAGGTTCAAGTTTTTAAAGAGAGGTTCAGGCTCAGGTTCAGGTTCAAGCCAGAGCCTCTGGAGCTTGAGCCTAATCATCACTAGTTACGTTCATAGATTTGAAAGTTGTTGGACTGTCAGTTCACTGTGCAATCCTTAATGTTCAGTCAACAAAAATTTTGATAAAAACACAAACTCTATAAAATACTTTTTGATCAACTTTACTGTCTTGATTAATGTCACAGAATCGTACCTGAATTTGAATTATTATCGGATATTTTCAAAAAATCTATTAGTACTTGTAGAGTATTTGAATTTACATGTTAATGTCTACTATGGCAACGAGTTAACACTTTCTGTCAAGTTTTTTAGTTTTATAAAAATTTACTGTATTAATTTCGAGCTGTGGAACTACAAAGAAGTTTTTTAAATTTTTTTGAATGTAATTTTACTTTATTGGTAAATTATATCTTATTATTTTCTTAAATTTATTTTTTTAGTGAAAATATATTTTTAAAAAACTTTATTATTTTATTAAAGTATTTAAGATTAAATAAAATTATTTACGGAAAACTACTAAATTCGGGATTTTTTCCTTCAAATATATGTATTTTCGGATAAATTTCGGGAACTCCAAAATTACCCATATTTTCAGGAGAATCGGGAAATTAAATCTTAATTTATTAAATGTTGTTTGCTGTAACTGGTCAAGAAATATTAAATTCACGAAATTATCTCTCAAAAGCAGTGTCGGGAGTTTCCCGAAAAATTAAGTCCCTAATAATAATTATTGACTTGTCGCTAACGCTAGTTGTTTATTATTTTAGTCTAAACTATTCGATTTTAAATATCAAATATTTAGTATTACGTTTTTATTTACTAGTTATTCAGTCCAAAAACCGCCATAATGGCGATTTTTGGTCTTTTTCTGTGTTTATTAATTAGAGGTATTTATTAGCATGTATTAATTTAAGACTAGATCACTTATTATTAGATTGATTTTTTATATAAAAAATTTAGGTGGATAAATAAATATTCAATTTAATAGTATTTGCTAGTTTTTTTTAATAGTTTGGAATCAACTGTGATATAAAATTGTTGTGCTTGAAAATGAGAAATTTTAGAAGCTGTTTATTTAATAATAAATTTTACTTATTTTTAAGACAGTAAGATTTAATCGCAATTAAATCGATAGCTTTTGAAACATCGCTGTGTTTGATTTTCAATCGAATGATTTAACTTTAAATGTTTACGCAGTTAATTAGAGGATGCGATCAAATATCAATATAATTTAAAAGAAACATTAAACTTAAATACTTTTAAGATCTACAAAACTATAAGCAAAAAAAAATTTATAATACGAAATTACGTCTAAATAAAAAGCATATATATTAAATTATGTACATTTTATTAGCTATTTATTTTATCCCACTGCCCAAAAATATATAAAATGCTATAATTTATAATTCACTGCTAAATGCAATAAATTTTATTTATAATCTGATCCCTTTAAATTAAAATGTTATGAGTTATAATCAGTTTAAAAAATTAAAATATTTATAATAGTATTGTGAAATTTTTGAAAAACTAAAAAGATACACACCGAGTTAAAATTTTTTGGACTGAATAACTAGTAAATAAAAACGTAATACTAAATATTTGAAATCTAAAACCGAAAAGTTTAGACTAAAATAATAAACAACTAGCGTTAGCGACAACTCAATAATTATTATATTTCATTTTTATTCATTGCTCATACTAGTTAGCTGTGTTCAAGTGTTTTAAATATTAAAAGTTAAAGTAATTTTTTGTTTCAAAATTTTTGTTAAATTTATAATTTTTTTGGTGTGTTATAAGTCGCCTGATGATGGCTAGAGTGCGTTCGCCGAAACGTTAACGTTGCGCAATTTAAAACCCAAAACTGTCGAGAAAAAGTTAACAATATTTGATAAGAAACATTCGCTGTCATTAATTAGTTATTGTATTCGAAACAAACGTGAACTCAACACATATTATACGAGAAAATTGAGCAACGAATCATTTGATCAGTTTATTTATCGCTCAATAGATATTTTATTAAACGAATTGATCACAATTAAACCTATAAATTCAATTAAAACTATTAATGCATTACTGGTTGAGTTGTATGACAGAGAGCTACAGCTCTGTTGTTTTTCAACACAAAAATATTTTCAAGGTGTTGTTATGGCGACAGAGTGTACAAAATAAATACAACAGTTATAATATATATTTTAGTTTTTTGTAATATTCAGAATCGTACAGAAAAGATTAGAATACAAAATGAAATATAATGATTTAATTTTAGATTAAACAATATTTAATGATTGCGTGATATGTGGTGTATCGCATAAAATGCAGACATCATTAATATTTTAAAATAAGAATTGAAAAAATAATAGAATTGTCGGAATAGAATATAGCTTAGGGTACATTGCAATAATAGCGCACTAAGTGACTGTTACTGAAAAATGTAAGGCTCATAAATTTGACAGTTGTCGGACTGTCAGTTCACAGCGCATTCCTCTTAACTCAGTTCAGTCAACAAATATTTTGATGAAAACAAAATCCTCTTTTATCAACTTTCCGGTCTTGTTTTGTTATAAATTTAGTATAACAGACATGTACATAAAGTTGAACTGTAATCGAATAAATTCAAAAAAATCTATTAGTACTAGAACTGAAAAAAGGCACTTTTATAATCAGTGCATATTTTTACTTATACATTGTGGAGTTGATATCAATGAATTTTAGAGCAGTAAAAAATTATCGTTAGTCAAAATAATTTGGTGTGCGTTTCTCTTTAAATTATTCTTTTACATTCAGAATGTAATTTTATCTGTTTTTTGGTAAGTGGATATAGATTTCATTATTATTGCACATATTTTAATGCAGATAAATAATTGACAACGAGTTGCAAAGAAGTCTACAGATCGTTTAAGTGTTGATTTTTAAATTTTATTTTTGCCTTAATATTTCTTACAATTAAAATTTTAATTTTGATTGTAATTTTATTTTGGAACAAATTTTATCATTTCAGTTACTTTAACTTTTTATCAAATCTTTCTCAAATATTGATTTTACTTTAAATAGTAAAAACAACATTCGTTCGGTTTAACAGTTGTTTAAGCGACTGCTTTACCCAAATAAACAATGCATGCAATCCAATACAGTCTCTATTGTGAGAAGTTGTCCATATAATTGAAAGAAATACAAACTAGAAATTTGTTAATATATTAATATAATTATCTCAATTAGATTTAATTTAAAACAGCCTTTTTTTTTAATCGAAGTATTCGGTGATAAATCATGGAATTCGTTAAAACCAAAAACTATACAATGAAGTGTTTTAAAGAATTAGTGAAATTAATTACTTTAATAAAACTAATTAAGATATTGTTCATAATTTGTGCGTTTTATCACTTTGTTTGGTTCACAGAACAATACACACAATACAAAACAACGTTAAGCTTAACAATAGGTTGGAAGGATAAACACTCGCTGCCATTAATTAGTTATTGTATTCGAAACAAACGTGAACTCAAAACATATTTTATGAAAAAATTGAGAAAAGAATCATTTGATCAGTTTATTTATCGATCGATAGATATTGAATTCCAGGGAAATATCATTATTAAACCAACAAATTTAATTAAAACAATCACCGAATTCTCACCGATTTGTTACACAATGTTTAGCGACAGTGCAAACAATATGTCAACACGAAATTGGATTCAAAGTAATATCATAAATAACTTGATTCTAACGGTAATAATACATCCGCAAAACACATCACCGCATCAATATAAACATAATAATAGATTCGTGATCAGCACTAACAAGTTTATAGCAATTTATTATTATATACTCGAAGAAATATTACTCGAATATCCATACGAAACAAACTGTGTTATGAATGATAACAATATCGTATGGTTTGACAATAAATCTCGAAAAGAATTGAGTAAAAGTAGAAAATGTTTTAATGAATACTTTATTACAGAGAAAGCAGTTGATTTTTATAGAAAAGACTGGGCAAATATTACTTTTTATAAATCATTATCGAATGAAAAATCTATAGACATTTACCACAAATGGATTTAATAACATATTTATGTCAAATGTGTGGCATATTGTCGTTATGGT
>JAQIVF010002466.1:0-10986 GCA_034698365.1 Steganacarus magnus | reverse complement strand
AAGGCCAAAGTTCTGAAAAAATAATAATAAATTCTAATTAAAAATTTAGACACACATCATTAGGTTTACTAATTTAAAAATGCAGGAGAAACGGTTGAAATACATTTAAATTATTAATTCATAAAAATTGCATCACTTTAATACAATGTTAACTCGAGTGCAATTTTTAATTTTAAAATCATCAAGATTTATACAAAAAAATGGGTAAATAACTTTATTTTAATTAAAAAAATATTATTTTACGCTTTCCAACGAAAATTATGGGCAATAGAAATCAGTTTATAAATACAACTTAAAGAATAAAAGAATTTATCAATCCATATAAACTAAATGCTAATATAACCAGCAAAACATAACGAGCAAAGAAAAAGCAAATTAAATATTAGCATAATTTTGTCGTTTTAAAAGAAGAAAAGCTCATTACTTATTTTTTCTTATGCCACTAAAACAGAGACATTAAAACTAAAAAATGTCAGCCATTTTTAAGTTAAATAGAGTATAATTTTCTATCTAACTCTCGGTGGTTGTGCTGCAAGAGAGTCTATAATAAGTTTTGGTAGAAAGCGTTTCCGAGAATAATGTGTTCACTATTTTTGAGACTCACGTGTTATGGGAGAGAAGTCAACTAACAAATTAGATTATGAACGCCTGTCAGAGCTCATGTTAAAAATGGTTCGCTCAAGTATTACTAAAAATGCAAACTTTGAGTTGTGTGTAGCAGTAACTAAACGCCAACACAATCATCATCTGTGCCTAGTTTTTTGTTGGTGTTTTCATTGTCGGCATTGCGAGATGCGATGTGCGGCCCAATGCATCCCAATGGCTAAATGTGATTCCAGTTATATCACAGCTTCGGTCATTTTATCTCATTAACCACTCTCTGCTCTGCTAACTAATAGTACAATTTTTGAGCTAAACGGCGCTACTCTTATCAAACTCTGATATATGTTTGATTTTTTGTGTTTGGCGTTAACATTAACGACTCTATTGTGTATGCACACCAAATTATTTGATTTATTACTGGCAGCACGTTTGTCCAATATCACCGAATTTATTGAATAAGTGAAAACTAAACTTTTTTATGTAGCACTTAGAGAAGTAGTTTTTTGATTTCAAAAAGATAAATAAAATATATTAGCTATTATTGTTTACCTCTTTCTCATAGTTAATAGTTACTGAGCTATTCGCAAGAAATTATGGCTGAATTGTGAATTGATCACTGTTTGATAACCGATCAATTATTTATACTGACTCGAGAACAGTCATATTTTGTAAATATTTGGAAACAATGACATTAAGATTGAGTTATGTTTAATAATTTGCAACACTGTATTAAATAACAAAAAAATGTTTAATAATTAAGTTTTAATTAATGGGGTTAGTGTTTATTTTGAGCTTATTTTGAGTTTATTTGAAAAACTTGGATTGATTTTTAAAAGGTTGTACTGTATTCTAATTTTGTTCGTACATTTAAATATATATTTCTTTTTTTTCTACACAATTCATTTCTATCGTACAGCTTTTATTTGCTAAACTTTAGTTTTAGAAGTTTGGTTAAGCCTAAGCTGAAATGATATCTAAACACTATTATTTAAGTTTAATCTAAAATCGTTATCTAATAGTTAATTGATATCCGAACGTTAAGGCAAAGCTAAACCATTATTATTTTGCCGCAAATCTTAACGAGATATTTGTGTATGGCATAGAGATTTCGATTTTGGATATCACTTGAATCTCTAGTTCGGATAAAACGAAAAGTAAAATTTGAATGCAAAAAAAGAATTAATGCCTATTGTTATAAGTTAGCGATACAGATGTGATGCTTCTCATCATATTCTACTTTGCCATTATTTACCACTGTATGAATCGAGTAGTGATGCTTTGATTTGTATCCCTATAAAAATAATGCTTTTATTGTCAAATACATAATCATCTATTCATAAAAAAAGTCTCTTTTTGTTGTGCGTTGTATTGATTTTATATGAAAATCGAATCAGATATCATACTATTGTATATTACACTTAACCGTTACTAAAAAATGCGATGCTAAACAAAACTACATTATAAATTGCTAACATTTATATACTTAAGAAAAGATTCCATGTTAACTGTTTATTTTTATTTAAATTATTTTTTTCATTTTTAAGTAATTAACAGACAATTAGCATAGTTGTTGAAACTAATTTTATGCGAATCGCAATGTGAAACGTTTATAAAATATTTTCATTATATTAATTAAAATGTTTTTGTAACAAAATCTAAACATTATTTCGGCTATTTATTAAAATTCATTTGATATAACAAAACTGTTGAATTTGTGCAGTTTTATGGTAAGATTCAAGAAACAAGAATGGTAAACATGAAGTCATTTTGGTGTAAGAACTCTCGTAAGAAAATTATATTATTGGCAACAGAATTGATTAATGGACTGCTCATTATTATAAGAAAAAAATTCTTTTATAGTATTCAATGTTATGGTAGTTTCAAACTCTAATTATCGCCGTTTAATTAATATAAATATGTAATAATTCTATGGTACATCAGTTAACACAGTGTTTCAAACGTTAGGCAAATATGAAAAAATGCAATTAATTCAAAAAAATGTGAGCACATATTTTTGAAACTCAATTTACTTTCACGATAGTTATTACTGGAAACATAACTCACTTGTCAGTAATTTTTAATATAACACTCTTATCGCGCAGCAAAAAAATGTAAAAAACTTGAAACACAACGAAAATTGATTTTATTGAAACGCCCGCAGCAGTGTAGTCGAAGTATTATACTGTACAGAATATATATATTCTAAATGCTAGTATCGCTTAGGTTTTTCGATAAAAATTTTTACGTAAGTGTGTGTGCGTGCGTTTGTGTGAGAGAGAGTCTGTGTGTATGTGTATGTGTAAGTATGCATTGCAGGAGTAAGAGAGAAATAGCAATTACAGTGTCCGGTGAGACGGAAAATGCTGAAATTGAGAGGTCGGCAACTGAAATGCAGATCGATTGCAGCACAGTTTTACTACAATATTGGCTCACTTACACTGTTTACTTCATTAAACTATTCTCTTTATAATTAATTATTAATATATAGTGTAAGCAACGCAATCGATACTATTTTTAAATCCGTGTATAATTGTGATCAAATGATTTGCAAATATGAATAACGAGTTTATTAACAATGTAACAGATTTTGCTAACGAGAATATCCTGTACGTACGTATCCAATATTAGTATAGCAGACTTTAAGTTCTTTACTAACATTTTCCTGTGATATATATGTGGAGCACGCAAAATAAAGCCTAAACGGGAAAAAAGCTTAGGCTGTTGTGCATCTCGATTCTGATTTCGATTTCTCAGAGAGAGAAAAGGAGAGAGGATTTGTGATAGTGGTAGTAGTTGTAGTAGTAGTAGCAGTTGCACATTCATATGTATTGCGCTCCAGCTATAATCCATATCTCTCTCACTTAGATATTAAAGCTAGCAATACAACATCATAACTGAATTAATCCTCTTCTCTCCTCTTTCTATTTTCTCCATTCGTTTTGTATTGTTATGCTATAAGCATGTAATTTACTATAACAATGGATTCATTTTTATAGGTTGTGCTGACCTTAACTTATTGTCGTTATGCAATTGACAGAATTAAATACCCAGCAATTATAGAGCTAAAATGTGATCCAATACTACTACTACCACCACTACAACGACTACTACCACTTCCACTGTGCATAATGTATAATTCGTAAATTTATTGATAATATACCAATAAATATAGAGTCCTGTGAGAGTGCTCCAGCTTAAACTGCTTTTAGATACAAATTGCGTATTAATTGTATACAATTTTAGGATTAAATTTAAATTAATGAGTTTTTTGGGCATCATTTTTTGATTTATCGCAATCAACACATTTTTTCCGATTAATGTCTATACGCTTTTATAGTACAAATTTTATATGTTTAACTTATAACAAATATTATTGATTTTAATTTTAATAAATTTCAATTGTGATCAATTATTTTCAAAATACACTCATTTAAAATTTTACATTTTATCTAATAATAATTTATAATTTGAATTTAGTTAATCCATAACAATAATATATAATACCAAAACCTTAGATAATGATATTTTTAATCTAAAATCCCATTTTCTAAGCAAATTAATTTGAAAAGACTAAAGTAATACTTTATTTTTATGCATTTGAAAGAAATACTAAAAATTTTGCTTATCTACTAAATTTCATTATTCTTAATCTATAAGATATATCTTTAAGATAATATACGAAAGTAATTGCTTCACGTTTATTATTTAATTTGATATAACTATAATAATATTCTTGAGTTTTATATAATAGCCAGATTGGAAATGAATTATTTTTTCAATATTAATCGGAAAATCTTGTTACTTAAACTAATACTGTATTCTATAATCGAAATCAAGATCAATATTTTCAGTACTGTTACAGTATCTGCCTTACAATTTTGGTAATACTTTACTATATGTTTCTTATGAGAAACTAATTATCACTGCAATTAAATAGTTTTGCAAATAAAATTAAGTTTGTTGGTGACAGTTCAATGACGTAGAAGTAATCTTTTGCTCGATCATTGAAATTTAGAACATATTTGCACTTACATTTTTTAATAGTCATATTTGGCAACAGTTCTTAAAATTTTATTATTTATGTTTGAACAAATAATTTATTGCAAAACTTCCGGACAAACATAAAAATAATCGCACTTATAAATGACACAATTATTAAAAATATCGATAAATACTGTATTTTCTTTATTAGTAGTGCTGAGAAGAAGATAAGTTGCCAGTCTGTAGTAAGTGAATCGGTTTATACCGTCAAAAACGTTTAATTAAATAAAAATAATTAAATAAATCCAAATATAATTATACTTAAATTTTATTTCATTAAGAAAAGTAGATAATCATTAGTAGCTTAACAAAAAGATTTTCTTTTGTGACCAATTAATGAATGAAGTAATATACATGTATTTAAAGCTTAATCCAATTAATTTATATATTTATATATATATAATGTAATGTATGGTGGAATTGGAATTAGATTTGTTTAAAAATTTTAATTTACATTTAATTTGTTATGATTAATAATTGTTTTTACATTATGTGTGGTAATCTTTTATTTGTTTACTTTTTTTAATCAAATATAAATTACAACTATCGTTCGTATGTTTGATAATTTTTTGTTTTGCGTTTTACTCATAAATCATTTAGTATTTGATATTCTAAAAATTATTTTTTTAAAATTAATTTTATTGCACAAATGATTTACAAAAATTATACTATAAATATAGAGATGAATCACTGAATACGAGGCCAATAGTTGGATGCTGTGGACATAACATTAGTTAGGTCTGCACTATGACCTGGGACTTGAACCGGAACTGACACTCCAGGCGATATTAGACCTAAATTATCAATAAAATTTAATTAAATTTTAGAATTTTTTTGAAAAAAATTTAACAAAAAAAGAATTCATAGCATTATGATTGAATTGTAAATATTTTATACAAGACATTGTAGGTCATAAATATGTGAATTTAAATTACTGACTCAGTTGGTCTGGACTTTGTCATACTGTTAAAGTATATCCATTAGTTTAGCCTCGTTAGAAAATAAGCTCAAAGTTTAAACCTAATGGCTTGAATGCACTAAGTTTTTTATGAAAACTATGTCCACAGCTAAACTCCACATCTCTTAAATTGTAAATATTTCGCCATTTATGACTGAATTAACAGTTTATAAATAAATTTTAATTAGTATAACTTCTGTATATGATTCCCTGAGTTAACGGCAAAACAATAAATCAGACAATGATTCAAATGACTTTTTCAGAAGATTTTTATCAAAGAGCACTCGTAAATCAAAGGTTTAAACGGTATTCTGATTTAGAATTTAATGGATTTCAAATAAATTATTTCAATAGTTATATTGAATATTTATCGCAAAGTTTGTTTTCAATTCCATACATTAGCCGTATCATCCCTAGTATAAGCCGCAGTCAGCATTTTGTATAAATGTTCACTTTTTTCTTTAGAAAAACTGCGGTTTATAGGCGGGAAATAAGGATAATTTTGCATTTGAAACATTGGGTTATTACCTGTAGAATTGGCAGCATTATTGACAGCAGCAAACTGTCCATTAACTGTTTGCATGGCGTGCACCTGCGCTGCGGAAGGACATGTTTGGCGGGAATAACCTCCTAATGTTATCGGATCATAACCACGTCCAGGCCCTGGCGGTAACATACATGAATAGGATGATGCGGCCGCAGCTGCTGCCGCTGCTTGCTGTTGAAGACATGAATTCGGATTCACATTGTTTGCCATCGAGTACGACGACATTCCCATTGAACTGTACCGAGAAATTGTTTGGCTTAAAATATAGTTAGAATCAAAATTTGTTGTAAAACTAAAATGCAAATACCTATAAGTATCAGCCATTGATGCCATTGGTTGGGGAATAGTAGGATATAATGAGTTCGCGAAACCCGTATTAAGAGGTATTCGCGCGGCATTAGCGGGCGATGGTGTGCTGTGGACAACAGCCGCCTGTTCTGCCGCTCGCCGCTGATTACGCAGCTTTTCTTCGCGTCTCCATTTGGCGCGTCTGTTGGAGAACCAAACCTGCATAATATGATCGTATGCCTATCAGAATATCAATACAATTTTCTCTGTATTGCAGTGAGGCTTCACATAATCTAAATTGAAAAGTTATTTTTCTAACGTTTTGATTACCTGTATTCTCGCTTCGGGCAAATCTATTTTGGCAGCCAAGCGTTCGCGAGCGAACACGTCTGGATAATGTGTGCGTTCAAACTCTATAACGAAACGAGAAATTGGAAATTGGTTAACCATTAACGTTAGTGTTAACGGGCAAAGAAATATTGAATAATTGGCGTGTCTCGCAATTAGTTTATTGCATCGCTTCACAAATTGATAGATAAACACATCATATCGTATCATATTTTATATTTATATTTTTTATTTTTATATTTTGTTTCATACAATCTAATTAAAAAATTATGTCGCTATTTATTAGATTGCGTTTTCGTTTTATTTTTAATTTTTTCTCTCTATATCTGTCTGTCTGCGCTAATTAAGTGTGAAATTAAATATTTTATCCGCATTTGAGGAGCAAAAGCGGATAAAAATCATTTTATGAAATTAATTTTTTTAATTTAATTTAATCATGAAATTGAGATAAGACTCGAAAATTTTTATTTCTTTTCGATACTGATTAAGAAATCAATTTTTCAGTTTAATTGATTGGGCTATCGTTTAAATTTTTTATAGAATAAGATAACAGGGTTTTTAATTAGGATTTTATCGAAAAGTAAAAATAATAGTTACAGTTGAATACCTTTTTCTAACGCTTCGATCTGTTCGGGTGTAAATGAGGTGCGATTTCGCTGTAATTTTCGCTTAAGTCTAAGTCTCGCCGCGGAATCACCTTCTGAACCGTCGTTATGGGAAGAGTCTTCAGTTCCTGAATCTGTCTCTGATAATTAAAGTTACAATTTTTATATATAAATTTTGATTTTTTTGTGAAAAGTGTATCTGTTTAAACAAAATATAAAAATTATGATTGGAAATCAATTTGTGAATTGACTGACAGTAAAACTTTATATTAGATTTTTAGCATTTTTAATAGATTAAAGACTTTATGATTAAAATAAAGAATTGCTACGTATATACAGTGTGATAAAATAGTTATATTTTTTAAGCTCAATGCTTGCAATATTTTTTGACTCATTTGTTAAAAATGAGTTAACTTTTTGCTTTAACAATATCTATAGCTTAGAGTACGTATATTTATGTATAAATGACATGCTTTTAAAGCTATCATTTCAAAGATGGTAGCAAATGATGGATATTGAAGATAATAATAGAAGAGTACATTTCAGCACTAAGAATATATATGCATTAAAATATATGAATACAGATAAAAGTTCAACAGAACATCAAACGAATTGAGAGTAATATTCTTTAGTATTTCGATTGGTATACAATAAAAAGTGGAGCGAATGTATCTTAACCTTACAATCACTTGATGTGCCACTAATGGAAATATCAGTAGTGAATAGCGAAGCTCTTTGCGATTTCTATTTGGCTAAGAAATCGAGATATGCCAACAAATGGTACTCTAATGGCCGTTTGAGTCAATGGTGGATACCATACAGATAGCGATGTGTTAGAAGGCATACACTGTGCGTAAGGTCTTCATCATCAAACATATAAAATATGTGTCTCAAGAGAATATGTATTGGTTATACGCCTAACATTTCTTTTTCCTCTATAGTTCGTGTAAACTATCAAATAATTCGCGTTTTTATATACTATAGTTCTATTAGCGACTATGCTTAGCGATATTAATATGAATAACTAATTTAAAACATGATTTCGATTAGATTTAGATTATTTAAAACTAATTATAATTTAGTATTAACTGTAATATAATATTGATTAAGCATTTTTAATAGCGATACCATTTGCTATATCGTATCTTATCTTTGAAGAAAACTGTCGCTAAAATTTGTAAAATAGACGATTGTCATCGATTATTTTTTTAATATTTTGACACATCTAAGAGATACGAGAAATTCACATCAACAACAAAAAAAAATAATAATCAATACATGTTTACGTTTATTGTCAATTTAGTTGCATTAAAATGAAATCTTTCTATATTTGAGCTGAACATCAGTCGGAGTCATAATTAAATAAATATCTACAGATATCATATATAAATGTATTAAAATTTGAACCGAAAATTGACACATCAATGACTATTAAATTTCCAGACCGTCAACTTTTGTATCTCGACTATCAATAGATTAATAAAAGAGTGCGCGCGAAGTGTGAAGAATTTTTTCTTTTGAATTGTATATGTGTCGCCGAAAAAAATAAAATACAATATTTTATAGATGAGAAGTTATCTTTATCAGTATATTTCGCTTTTATTCCTAACAAAAAAAAATAGTTACTGATAAACTGTTTTGTGATTTGTAATTTTTTTGATAGTTGACAAAAAATATTTTGCACTCCTTTTTTTGGTTTTGCTAATTTGTGCTCAACTAAGCTAAACAAATCCAAACTGTGTGGTGTAAAATCAATCACAGAAAAATGTTGCCCGAAATTATTTATATTTTGATTCACAAATATTTAGATTAAAAGAGAGAGCAGTTTTTGGGTTTATAACAACACATCACGCGAAATATTTTTTATCTTATTTTGAATTATTGTTTAGATTGTAAGATACTTTTGGGTGAAATGCTATAACAAATTTCGCATTCAAACGCGAAAAACTCTTCATATTTACAGCCAGTATTTTTCTCTGTTAATAACAAAAAACACGCAGCGTTTGATGATAAGAGTGAAAAAAATTTTAGGAGGAAAAAAAATACTTTTGAATGGCAACTTTTTTTTATTTATGACCGTTTTTTTAACACAAAAAAAGTTATGAAAAATTTGCTATTATGTCACATATATTTATGGTCAGAGCGTGTCTTTCGCTTTATTGTTATCTCTATGTGGACACACTAACTGCAATTCTTAGGGTCAATCTCAATGACGGGAACGTCCATTTGACTTTGCGATCACTGATGCGGAAGCACCTGATAAGAGGAGACTTTAGGCTCTCTATGCCTGTGTATGCGTTACTCTGTACGCTGATTTCGCTTTATACTCTCTGTTTGTTTCCATGCCTTTAATATTATATTTAATAGAATGTTTTCTAACATTTTCGCTGTGTTGCTGGCATTACACGCACTACAGTATGGCCATGAAAGACTATACAGTATTGGCTTTTCTGTGTGTGTGTGTTAGTGTGAGAGCATTTTGCTTTCAGGCTATAGGATCAGTTTATGCTTTCACATCTCAATGACGGCCAATAATTTTACTGATAAGTTTTTTGTTGATAATAAATACCGTATAAATAAATATTGTTTTTAATAATTACTCCAAACTAAGATCTCATTAAAGGCAAAAACATTTAAACGCATTTTATTTTTAAACAAAATTTTAGTTATCGAAAATATTGGAGAACCCAATGGAGTTAGGAATCTACTTATAAAAACATTTTCATATTTTTTACCTTTTTTATGCGAATTTCCATTCTCGATAGCAGTGGGCGGCGGAACTGTTGGCACACAGTGCGCTGGTATGCCACCAAAAGCTGCTCCTCCGGGATACCACGGTGAGGGTCGCGGCCAACTTTGACCGTTAAGAATTCTTAGCTTATCGTACACCGCATCCGTCGCTTGAGAGTGCGTTTGCTGCTCTTTTTGTGCCGCAAGATTGCGAAGAACTCGATTAATGGAAGACACCTTTCGGGGGTTAAATAGAAAAACAAACGTTTGATTAATATTTAGTTTATACGGCGATAATGTATGATAACGTATGACCAAATGGATTATAAGAATATGCTAAGAATGTGTCACATATGCGCGCATTGGAGAGCAAATAATGCGACAAATAAGGCATATATTTATGATTATACTGTACAAGTACTATCATCTCCGCACAGAAAAAGGCAATCTCAGCATAATTTTCAAGCATATAGAGTGGATGTACAACATAAAGCGCAATATAGTTCAGTTCAGCACAGCTTATTTTTGTGCTTCAAATCATTACGATGCTAAACATTTGTGGTATTTGGCGCTAACTTTTATGATATTTTTGCTGATTTGGTCAAACAATTCATTTGTCTCTTACACATACACACATACGATACAGTTTGCAGAGATTGCATAACTTTACTCTTTACCTAACTTTCACTTTTATCACCATCGCTACACAGAAATATTTGAAAACAATAGCATATTTTATTTAAGAGCTAATTTTACTTATTAGTATATACTGAGTTTTACATCAATAGATTTTATGAATTTTATTTACCGACACTAAACGGTTATAATGAAAGAATTGATTGAATTAATAGATCGCACAGTAAAAA
>JAQIVF010002465.1:0-10987 GCA_034698365.1 Steganacarus magnus | reverse complement strand
GCTATTTTGGTAATTTTTTGAAGCAATTTATAGCGCTAATTCGATATGTAATTCTTGCTATTTTTTGAGTCTCTAATAATTATGTTTAGCCATAATTTTTTTTAAATAGTGGTTAAATTTAATTTGAAATTTGAAGGTGTATTTCATTTTGTAAAATAAACAATTAGTGTTTGTTTATTAAAAAAACTTATTATATTGAAAAATTTAAATAAACAACATTTAAAATATATTGATTAAAAAATATTAAATAAACATTAAAATTTTATTTTATTTTATTATAGACTCTTGACAAACTACCAGACAAAATACTGCTTAAAATATTTAATTATTTGCCACACAGAGAAGTGTCTCGATTAGCGAGAGTATGTAAAAAGTGGAGAATGATTTCATGTGATTCTAGATTATGGAGTTATGTCTCTCTAAGACCGGAAGTTTCGGGATTACACGTGACAAGCATAGAGTCTCTTCTTGCTTTGATATCAATAAGATTTGGTTAGTTTTTATTTAAATTAATAGTCCAGTGTTTACTACCTTATTTAACTGTCCTAAAATAATATAACGTTACAATACTCTTATTCCTGACACATTCGATTTTAAAAATTAAATTCAGTAGTACTAAGTTACACTGTTAAAGCAAAGTAATAAATATTAAGTTCCATATTAGTTCCAAGTAAAATTTTTGTCTTAAATTTCAAATTTTTTTACCTCTATGTTATGAATTACAGTTTATATAGTAATTTTAGAGTTAGACTCAGTCAGGTTCGAGACGTAGATTACTATGAACTTGTAGACTCTAACTTTTTTATAAGTAAAACTGAATGTCAGAATCCAGAATTTTATTGAGAGACTGAAAATAATCACATTCTCAAAGATTATAGAGACATCATCCCAAAAACCTGAAATTCATTATATTGTTGGGAATTTAAAGGAGCTTAACATTGTTCAAAATACAGTATTTGTATCCTTCATTTATAATTAATAATACAGCTAAAGAAGGTTCTAATTTTTTAAATCATTTAGCAATTAATATTAGATATGGCATAAATAAAAGATTAATTTTATTAATAGGACCTTCACTACGATATATTGAATTACCAATAGAATTGATAACTCATACAGTACTTCACGAGTTGGCAAATAAATGTCCAAATTTAACAAACATGTTGCTTGACTTTTCGACAGCCATGCAACTTCACGATTTTAATGATTTGCATTCGTTTCCCACTAAATTGAGAACTATGTGTATTTGCCTGTCAGAAGTGATTTTTATGGAAGGCTTTATGCGTAAAATTTATAATTTTATTAATGGACTGGAAGTTTTGCATTTGGTTGGCACATATGAAAAAGCTGTGGAGGAGGAGGAGGAAGAAATTTATGAAGTCGTAAATATTCATAAACTGAAGAGTGCGGTCCCAAATCTAAGAGTTGTGAACCTATACGGCATTAACTTTGTAGATGATAGTCACGTCGAGTCATTAAGTAGTAATTGCATACAATTAGAATGTTTATCAATAAACTTTTGTACAAAATTCACGGGAAGCACATTAAAGCTATTGTTTCAGAGATGCAAAAGACTACGGTGTCTGCTTATGCAGCATACAAGTAACATTATTAATCATTTTTAATCATTTAGGCCTTGTCTTAATAGCAATTTTTTGTCACACTTACAGACCTGCAAAGCGATAATATGATGTCAGTCGAATGGGAAAAAACAAGTCTATTAGAATTAGACATTACAGCAACTGAGTTATCAACAGAATGTCTTATAGACATATTAATACGCATTCCGTCATTACGATATTTAAGCGCTGGACAGCAGGATTGTTTCACAGATTTGGTTCTTAAAGAATACATGGAAAAAGGAAATACAAAATCTTTGATTAGTTTGGATCTCGATCGCAACGAAAACTTGTCCGATGAAATGTTATTAAAATTTCTCAAAGTTCAGGCGCCAATGTTAAGGGGATTACAACTATCTGGTTTGCCTCATTTGACTGAACAATTTTGGACTTGTGTTTTACCGTGGCTTAAACATATCAAGTAAAATTAACATATATTTAAGAATTTCGCTTTACTTTTAAGTAGTTTTAAGACATTCAAAATTCCAAACAAATAGCAGATAACTATTTGATCATTTCCAGTGGAGCAGATAAAGTGTCCACATTTTCTAATTTTGAACTGTGAAAAATTTAATGGTCATAATACTAAATACTTGTTAAGTGCTATTCTTAAACACATAAAACTGACAGTATTGGTACATTTAACTATGTCTCTTAAAACTAGTTTCTTTTTGGTATTAACAATTAAAATTAATAAATTTCAAATTAATTATTCAAAAAAAGTAATTACAAAGATATATTTATGCTACACCTAAAATTTTCCATGCGTTTGTGGTCAAATTTTAGAGGCTGCTTATAAATTAAGTTTTGATTCGTTTAATAAACATCATTAAGATTTATTTCATCATTTAATAAATCACAAAAACCTCTTCAATAATTTATAGAATACTCGTAATGGGAATGCCAGAGGGTTGCTGTCAAAAGATTCACCAAAAAATTCACATCGATTCCTTGATTGACTCGATCGCCAATAATTGTTCACATATTGAAAGACTGGAAGTGCGATGGGATACCGACACTTTGCGCTTTTCAGACAGAAGCAATAAAGCAGTCGGTAATATTATTTAATATAATTAAAACTAATTAGTGATGATTTGGTTATAACTCATTCTAATTAATATAAAACTTGTTTGCTTTTTTAGATGCAATTAGACTTAAGTGTCTCCGTCTTCGTTGCTTATCGCTAAGTGATGGCAAATATTTTGAAATGGTTTGTGTTATATTCAGTACTTTTCAATGAAGTATTTTTAAATATAAGTGCATTATTGTTATTACAGGTTAAAAGTAATTTCGAACGAGCAGACAGAGCTACAGTTGTGCGGTCGACTACCAATTGCAGAGTGACACTCGTTTATTTGCTACATTATTATAAGGATTTAATATTTAATTAATTGTTATTTATTTTTAAATTTTACCCTATGGACCATTAAAACGATAGATATTTTAACTGTTGTCGTTATTTAAAAGAAAACTTAATAAAAAATATTGTTCCTCACAAATTTTTAAATATTGTTTTTTTATTTCTTTTATTAATTTTTTAATATAATTTAAATAAATTTCAGATGCTATGCTAAAGTTAACTAAATATAAAATTCGTCTAAAATAATAAAATATAGGATCATTGCTGGAAAGTTTGTGTAATAAAAAAATTTAAACTCTGAGTCATAAAATGCTGTACAATATGGTAATTAAATATATTGTCAGTTTAAAGAACTGTAAATTAAATCTGATTAACCTTAATTTAAGAGTTAATACCCATAGATATTTTTATTGATAATATTGTTAATTTTTAAGAGAGAAAAGTCTTAACACATATTACAAACTTTATAGACTAAGATTTGTCTGAAATATATACAGTATATGATTTTAGATAATTTTTGTGCTGTGGTTTTAAAAATCACAACATATTAGTCAGAATAGTCAGAATAGTAATATTCAAACAAAATCTTATTTTTATCGCAAAATGGTAATAATATACTGTATTAAAGTTCAATGGCACTTTTGTGAACGCACTGTACATTAAATAGTCTCATGTAAATTTATTACCGGGTATTTTATTGCCAAATTAAATTTGAACAAAGTTTGAAATATACTCATACGAATAAAGTTTTATAAAATATACGGAAAAAAACATTTTTAGTTTTAAATAAGTTAATTAAGGCTTTCTAATAAGAATTGTTAAAAATTCGTTATTTATTCAATACCAACATTAACTCATTAATACATGATAAATGTATAATTTGATTGTAGTCATAAAATGTGTTTTAGTATAATCATATCATTCAATAGCGTAGAAGCACAACAAAATGCTTTATTAAGAGAAGTGAATTTATATTTATTGGCAGCTGTTGTTTGGTACACACGAATTGTGACCTCGATATCTAACTTTTATCTTACAAATAAATTATATGTTAAATTCAATATTCAACGTAATCAGTATTTTAATTTTATTGAATAAAATTACTATAAAATAATTTATTTTGAATTGAAGTAAAAACTAAACTAATCGAAATAAAATTGATTAAAATGACTTGAAAATATTCAATCACATATTCTTTATTAGTGATGGTTAGAAGCAAACTATTAATGAGTCATAGAAACAAAACCGAAAAAAATACACATTTCAGACAAAAGAAGGTACAAATAAACATTTATCATAGAAAATATGAAAAAAGCTGCACACATGTGGAAAACAGTTATAATTATATGACATTTGGCCACATATGGCCCGTTTGTTTTAATAGGGTCTACCGTATATCACGTGGTATTACTTATACTTCTTTTAAATAATCATTAATGATTCGATACGGGCACAAACTGAGACTCGTTTTAATTGAAATACTGATGAGGATGAATATGCGGGTGATTATTCTCATGCTAATTCATAAGTTAACGTCACTTTATAACTTTTCTATTTTTTGATTACACACTAAATTCGAAACTTATTCGCGTCGGTTAAACTGCTATATTGTTAAACTATTAAACTCTCATTTTCTATTTTTGCTTTGTATTCGTAAAAATTCTACTAATATTATTGTAATGAATTAAATCTGTAAAAATAAGATGCTTTACCTTATTGTGACCGTTATAATGGGCGTAATAGATAATGAAATTGACACTCATTGTAACGTGCACTGCAAGGAGTCATCTCTTATATCAGCGTAAACTTGTATTATTTATGTATTATTATATAATCTTCGCTTTGTTTCAAGAAAGTATCGCCCGATCAATCTTTTGTCATTGTTATCAAAAATTATTGGTAAGTTATTAAATTGATAGTAAATATACGCGTAATGTTTTATTAAAGAGTAAACATCCGTAAATAAGTATAAGTATAAAGTTTGTATCGTTTTAGCTTCAAATATCAAAATAAATTGTATTTCATTAGTTTAGTTGTATTTAGAGAGTAAATAATAATTGAAATGCTGAAACGGTATACAGAGTAGAGTATAACAGGTGAACAATGAATTAGTTGAGTTTACAACTGAGCTATCAATACAATACTTCTATGATTATCAGTTTAAATAGAAATAGTTATATTAATTACATATAGAGAAGTACTGCACAGTACAGTACTTCTGCATATTATCAGTTTTAATGTAATCATATTTTGCTCTAACAAGTTATCGCAAACTTCGCTATTATAGAGCATATTAAACTTTACACCAACAAATTATAGAGCTATTGATAGAACATAATGACCTCAACCTCACTTCACTGTTTAATCACTAGACATCTGAGCTCTAAGTTTATGCTGGCGTTAGTCTAAATTAATATTTCATTTTGCTAATCATTTTTTATCTAAAAAATTAAACTATATTTTTCATAAAAACTTGTCTACATTATCGGTACTGAATTGAATATAAAAATAGCTAATGACATGAAAGTTAGATATGCGGTATACATGTATGCAGAAATTTCAAAGCATTCACAAAACAAATTAAAAAGTGAGACCCTTTTGAAAAGTTAGCAAAAAAGTAAATTCTTTTATTTGGCTGTTTGTAGTAACGAACAGGTGAAAACATAGTGCAAACATCAAATGATTATTAAAATTTAGTAACCAATTTCTGATTGGCGTACTTTCCAAATGTTATCGAAATCGGATGTGAGACAAACTAATGCGACCAATCATATCTAAGTTAAATAAAACAGATAGTGTCCACCGTTTGGCGCAGAATTAGATGGAAAAACTAGTAGTGATCATTACAAAGTTGAAAGTTGTGCGGTAACAACAGGTGTATACAAATTTCTGTCGTTTCAGGCTCTGTTGTGTAAATACCAGATAACTACAAAAGCGTGTGGATGTGGTCGAAGCGCACTTTTTACTATTGCTCTTCACATCTCCGCGATTGAAACAGTTTTTAATGCTAAAGCGAGCAAATGCTATACTGTACTATAGGTGAGTCATTATATTGTTATTTATAATTGGATTTAATTAGCAATTATCCATTAACACAAGTATGAAAGTGTGTGTTTCGATAAAAACGTAATCTTTCCCATTGTTTGCATACCAATGCATTTTTTCTGATATTAAATGCTGTAAAAGCTATTAAAAATCACGCTTATGTTTTTTATATATAGTTTTGATATTTTTTAGTTTTTGATAACAACAAAACTGTTTGTTAAAAGTGCAGTCGAATAAATATATTTTATACTTTAAAATTAATTAAACAATTTCGGCATTATTAACATACGGTATGTAATATAAGCTTACATTAAGTTATCGTAACTTTAGGTTAACTTTGCAGTACTTTTAAAAGTTTATCTATATTTACGATGTCTGTCATTCTTATGGGTTTAGTGTATGAAAAGTATCTGTCTCTGTCTCTGTCCCATTCATTGGTAAACTCCCATTTATTTAGATAATGAAAATTATAAATCTTTATATTTTAGCGTTCAATAGTGAAACATTTGAGTTAGTTTTAAGATGTGTTGCGCGAATACCTTATGGTAAAGTAACGTATGCTCACGAATCAAATTACAACGCAAGCATAAACGCTAAATGTGCACATTTGCATGTGGTCTTATTTTTTACAGTATCTTAATATGCAGTCAATTCTCCAATATCACTATCAATATCAATGATCGTTAGTGAAATAATACTCGTACGCCTTACTCCTTACTCGTTTACCTTTGGTCACTTCCTTTGGTTATATTTCGTCTGTTTGTGTGATGGCCGATAGCAATCAATTAAAATGGGTTTGAATGCTAGTATACATTACTGTTCGTAGCGTTCATACGTTCAAAGTGCGATTCTTTGAAGCAATGGTGCAGTGCGTCGTCAACTGATTTGATTATAAGCATATTATATCTAAGCTTATAATAGTGGTGAGATCGGAAACCTCCAAATAGCAGAAACTATTTTGTTAGTTCTGATATGTGATAAAAGCGAGAAATGCCAATAACTTTAGTGGGGATGTTATCCTAGATTTGTAAAACACTACACATCAGTAATAATTTTTTGTTTGTCATCATTTCTGCATAGAAGCAGTTTCCGTCCAAAATTCATTGGTGCGATACAACTCTCTAACATCGATTAATCTAAATATATCTCGTTTCTAACTAATATTTTTCAAATTTGAATTTCTACAGCATGTGGTGTTCAAGTATATCATAATACATTTTCCGCTCATACTGCAGATAAAAAATTTATTGAGAAAAAATCCACCTGTGCTTCTCAATAACTAGTCAATTACTTAATACAGTAGTTATCTTCCATTAATCATAAATAGTTCAATTTCGTTAAGTATAACTTAATTTCTTATTACAACAAAGAATAAAAGTTAACGAATTTTTAGTTTTTATTGCACTTCTATTATATAATTTTATGTATATTTAATTATTTCGCCAGACTTCTAAGTAGTAGTGCCGCAGGTAATAAAATAATAATATATTTACCTGCACACAACTGCTTAACAGACTGAGCGTTAATTCCATCAAACGTTATCATTATTATAATTCAGTTTAACTTTTATTTAAAATGTTTTTTTGGTCCAATTTTTTGCGAAAAAGCAAATCAATTTTATTTTCGTAAGTTATAATTATATTATATAATACAGCAATTTTAACATTTAGTGCAAATTAACAAACAAATATATATATATATATATATTTAAAAAATGTAATCTTTTAAATATTTGTTGCCGTTAGTTATATATATAAATTAAAGATAATTAATATATATATATATAAATTAAAAGTACTACTAAATAATAATATCGATCGGTTTCCTCCAAAAAAAATCATTTATTATATGAAAGAGCGATTATGTTTTTTAATGATAGAAACATTTAAACTAATGGTATCGAAAATTTACAAATGTAAAGGCAAAAGTTTGCAAGGCTTTTCAGATTCGTGAAGAATGGGCCAAATGGCAAATATATAGCATCCAAGTTTGATATCTTCAAAATCAAATTCACTGTTTAATTAATCGAAATGGAATGATGTCAACAATTTACACAAATCGTTGATTGTTTTTCAAATCACCTGTTTTGCACCGAACACTAAAAAATTAGTATTAGGCTTTAAGTAAAATAATTGCTGCATTTGTAAAATATTTTTTTTTGCCAAATTGTTATCACAGTTAAAAAGGAGCGCTGGTGTGTGTCTATAATGAAGTTTATATCTAAAATGACTAAACACTATTTATTCATTATATATATAACATATTTCATTGTTCAGTTTGTGGCGTCGGCACAACCACTTGTACTACAAATCCTGTTTGTAATTTCACGTCTTCTATTTTCAATTTATCACTTAATAGTCTTCCACCAAAAAACCACCTAAAATAATAAAATTTCAAACAATTATTTTTGTTTATAAACCTCGTAACGAACAAAAATTATTTTAAACTATTGGAAATATAAGTTTTAGAAACATTAAGAAGAATGACGTATCGTTCGTTTTTTTTGATAGATTGTTTAGCTCATCAAATATCACTTGTGGCGAACTTCGATTATAGATATACCGGTGCGTGTATGTGTGTGCTTATATTAAGATTTTTTAAGATAAATTTTTGTTATAAAATTGAGTTTAAAAATAAAATTGTTTTGCACATTTAAGTATAAATATATTTATCTGTGTAATACGTTATGCTTAACATAGTTTAACATAAGATAAATATTTAAAATACCATTTTATATCAAATCGATAATAGCGACACTGCTTTAATAAACAATCAGTACATCAGTTATCAAAATACAATATATATATATATATATGGCCCAAAAATTATTATCTTAAATAAAATTTTAAGTTTAAATGCGGTTTTCTGATTTTATATTTCAGTGACTCATTACTCATAGAAGACAATCCAAAATTAAATACAACATAATATGTATATTTAATTTACTATTTCTATGCATATTTAGTTATGATACGATGATTGTGATTAAGTTATTACATTCTTTGTTAGATGAAGCCTTCATATTATATCTTATTAAATATCAATTCAATATCAAAGATCAATATATTTATTAAGACTGTTTAGATATTTAATAAAATGCGACAACACTTGACCATTGCTATTACACTCTAAAATTATTTTATTTTAATAACACTGCAAAGACTATACTGTACAGAATATATGGCAACTATTTTTAATGAGTAATAGAAATAAAGTGCCTTTTGTTCACTTTTTATTATTAAAGAGCGAATGAATTTTAAAAAATACATATATTCCACTATCTATTTCAATATTCTCAATAAAATAATGCAAATTTAATTTTAGGAAATTTTTAATTTGTCTTTGAAAAATATTACAGTAACACACTGTGAATATAACAATAAATAAATATTAAATAAAAATGCTACAAAAATGGTATGTTAAATGAACGAAAATTTCAAGAAAACTTTAGTTTCATTATTAAAGACAGCATATATAAAGCATTATATAAAGCACAGCTTATAATAGCATATAAAGCAATCTTATGATTGGGCAGTAGAATCTAGTAAAAGTCTATAACTTACCGAAGTTTTTTTAATATTAAGCGAATTTTGGTAAAATTTGAAGTAAACAGTTTTGTAGTAAAAAATACAACAAATTTTCCATCACATAAAGGAAATTTGAGTTGGCCTTCGTTTTTAATACTTTCAAACGCATATAAAATTTTCAATTAAAAGCAATTAAACTCGTGTTACTATGATCGAAAACATTTTCCATTCGGACCAAAGTTCACAAAAAAACTTTGATTGCATTTTTCCAGATTATTCTAAGTATACATTCTTAAATTTTTAACTTTATCTCAAATCAAATAAGACTTTTTCTCATAAAAATTTTAGTTTTTTCAGACAAACTACGGTATTTCGGTTGTGATGGCTTTATTTAAACTCACAGGCAGTGGAATCACAGAGAAACTGAAATATAGGTTTTCAAAGGATTCTGAATAACAAATAATATTGTTAATTTTCGGTTAAAATAAAAAAAATAAAGTAATTGTCTATTTTTAAGAAATTTAATAAAAATCAAACAACGATTTTGATTAATTTTTTGAATATCAACTAAACATCGCTCTGACTTTTTGCACTTATAACTTCATAAAAGAAAATATTAAAATTGCCACATAAGTCTACTAATTCACTAATTATAATGTTCTCGTTCCAGCATTATTTACAACAGTAGGAGCATTGCGAACAAACGGACAGACTGGTCAAATGCATACATTCTTCCGTTTTTAAAGTGAATTTTTAGAATCCGTTCAAAACCTCACCTTTAATTCACTGTTCAAAACTTTCCTCTATCTAATAATTTTGATTAAAATAATATCTGATAGATTTGATAATTGTTAGGTAATTAAGTTTAAAATAAATTATTATTAATATTTAAGTTTGTTATTATGATTAATTTTCACATTTTAATAATAGGGTGTTGCTTAAGCTCATATCAAATATACGTGAAAATTTTCAACATGCGAGTATTAGTCGTGAAATTAGACCACATACAGTATTTGTATTCACACAATAACTGCTATTATTACTTATTCTAAATAAAATCCTATTTGAAATTACCTTTTATAATCAATTGTTAGCATATAAATGTTTATTGTTTGACATTATTATTCTATTGCGACGCTACACAGCTTTAGTAATTACCGTAAAGGAATTTCATTGAAGGAAAAGCGATTTGTAAAGATTGCGTTTTGCAAAATATTTGTTAATGTGTGATAATTTGCATTTATACGTAATACTATTTTCATAATTTAATTCATTAATTTAAGTCTATTAAATACTAAAAAATTATACAGTGGTCTCTAATAAAAGGGCTGCCATTAATAATGATTTAAGCAGTGTATGAGCACAACACTGATAAGCCAACAAAACTAGAAATGCTTACCTTTGTTTTGAAGGCTCAATATTTTCGATGAGAGCAA
>JAQIVF010002464.1:0-10987 GCA_034698365.1 Steganacarus magnus | reverse complement strand
AAATTTACATTAAATATGGAAAGATATCGCGTTTTATTATCTCTAATTTGATTATTAATTAAATTATTTAACTTTAAAATGATTTAAATAAAAAAACATTTTATAGTAAATTTGCCTTTTTAAAAATTCGAAGCCCGAGCCCGGCCGGACATTTTCGTTTTTAGGCCCGAGCCCGGCCCGAGCCCATAATATCTGTCGGGGGCCCGCGGGGGCCCGACCATAGCATTGGGGAAGCGATTAGATTTTTTGAAAAACACTGCCCTTTGTCGGCTTAATGAGGAGCCACTCGAAAGTGACTAACAAATTGTTACACTATTTCGAGTGGCGCCTCATTAAGCCGACAAAGGGCAGTGTTTTTCGAAAAATCTAATCGCTTCCCCAATGCTATGGGCCCGACAAATCGGGGGCCCGTTTCGCAGTCTAATATAGATCATATATAGTGATATTAAAGTTAAATGGTTGTTACGTCAAAAACTTTATTAAATATGCATCGGAAATGTGATGAAATGGAAAAATTGATGGCATTTTAAAATTATTGTTGCAGATATAAAAATTATAATTTTATCCGTGTTTTTACCGTATATTTATTAAAGAACAATACTTTCAGACTTATGCGAAATTTGAAAATTAATTTTATAATGCAAAATCAAGTCGTTCTTCTTTATTCTTCTTACTAAAGTATTACAAGACTAGTGTTTCTATTTTTTTAAAAGTACTTAATTTTAATAATAATTTCACTCAACCAATTCTTCATTAATAACCAATGTTTATAATGAGAATTCAATGTGTTTAATGTAAAATATTAAACCCATGCGTTACCGAATGTAAAATCCACAAAATATTTACTGTTAAATAGTATTAACGATCTAACGTTAATAATAACCTTAAATAATTTCTTTAAACTCAATCATAGACTTTATTCATTTTAATGTAATAATGATGTAATCAATATAAATTTAAACTAACATTTAAGAAATTTATATATATATAATTTACACTAACTTTGTAGCAAAAAATGTGAGCAAACTTGAGTTACAAATAAATTATAAATAACACTCCAGAACACATTAAATAAAAATCAGAATATTTTCCTACAGTACAACTCACTCACAAATCTTACAAATCACTCAAAATTGATATAAATTAAAGTAAGTGCCAATTAGTTGAGGCCAAATTGCTCGAGACTTCCAAAGCGTGAGCTATTTGTTCAGGTATGCCGTGTCTCAACCAAAGCCGATGCAATTCTGCATAAGATGACTGACAGAGATGCAAAGGATTACCGCGAACCAATCCCTTTCAAATCAAAACAAAGTGAATATATTATTTGTTGATCGAATTCTGGATTAGTTTTCTATACCTGATCTGTTTCTCCGTATTCGTCAATATAAGGAGGCGCTAAATAACATCCTGTCAAACATTAACAAAATAATCGTAACATGTATTGCATGTGTAAGTGCGTGTAAATTGAATACCTTTGGTTTTTCCAGCTAATAAAAGAATTTTACAATCTCTTATTCTCAAAAAGACACCAATACCTGCACCGCAACAATGCGTGTGATTAGTACAGGCACCAACCATTGTTGTTTCCAACTCAGTTTGACAGCAATAACTTTGCGAACATAAAATAGTGCCACAAACCAAACACATTGTGGGAGATCTGCTGTCATCGCCATCAGAGTTGGGACAAGTGAATTGCGAGACACTATTAATGAGATCACTATAATCATTTGGTAAAGCGATCAAATAGTTAACAGTGTGCGGTTGTTTTATCAATTTAGGGGGAGGTTCAACAATAGTGGAAAGTGTGTCACTATTTTGATTCAATAGCAAATTAACTCTAGGATGTCGACACCAATTAAGTGCCAATTGTCGCAATGACTGACATTCCAGTAATTGCGAAAGATTTGTTGGTAAACCTAAGTATTGACAAAGAATATTATATTCATCGTTTGGATGCAATAATTCAAATTTATCTTTCAATCGAGACGGAGGCGAAACGTTTGTAAGAAAGTGAAAGTATAGTGCAGTCGATCGAAGGAAAGGCAATAAATTTGACTTCAGAAAATATTCGATTTGCGATACATTTGGTGAGGCGTTATATGGTGTTAAACCAGCAGCTATTATCACGTCAGAATAGAAAGGTAATAGTAAATCGCTTTTTCCATCATTTTGACTATCAGTTTCGATTTCCATCGGTTCATCAATATATTTGTCAGATTTATGCGTCAATATTATCTAAATTTAAACATAAATAATATTAACGTTAATACCATTTCACGCAAGATTTTTAACGTAAGATAGACTAAAAATCTAACGAAATTTTTATAAAGTCAAAAATATTTGGTTTACCTGAACCATATGAAAAACTAATAATAATAATATATAATTTTTGTCAGACACGTTTCCAAGTGGCACAGAGTAAAATTTGCTGCCATCATCGTTATTAAAGAGATAAAGCGATGGCGTCGTGATTATTAATGAGACAAGAGTAGAAAACGGGTCGATATCCAGACAGCAGTTTGAACTTGAATTATGAACATCATTCACGAGCAGATACCGTAAAATTCTTATGCAATGACTTTTAATAACGGCATCATTAAAAACGACAACACTTGATCCAATATATCGTACCAGAGCTCGCAAACAATTGTACTTTCGGGAAGAGAGGTCACCGAAAATTGGTTTATTTTCTAAGCGCAATATTCGTTCAATCGAGTGAATAGTGTACGCGCACGACCAGTAGGACACTAGAGATAGACGATCGTCATCCAAATTCGGCGCTATATTTAGCGATATCTGTACGTAACAAAACAATATTTCTAATTAATAATTAATAACAGTAAACAAATTAAGTTTGTAACAGTTTGTTAAAGTTTCAAATATTAAAATAACATATTAACAGCAATTAAAACAGCAGATTAAACATTTGCTTTATTACAATATTTTGAATAATTTTGCAGCGATGAAGAAAAGTAAATCAAAGCTAATAATAAAACTTACCGAATAGATAGCTTGAGAAAATATTTTCATAACTTCCACAAATGACTTGGAAATTTTTTCAGTTTTAATAACATTTTCTTTATATTCATCAAATAGATTTTCTAGTGCTTCTTTGGCTTCAAATGGAACGGACGTTAATATTTCATTCAATGATTGAGGCATAAAACGGCAAACAAATTTTTCCCCTGTTTCTACTAAAAAAAACAAATTAAAAATCATTTTCTATAATAATGGTATTGTAAATATTGTGAAATTAACAAACCATTCATTGAATGATCTCTTATCCACTGTGGCTGAGCCTTCTCAACAGCTGCATGCAAGCCTAGCAGCCAATGAGATAAAGGAATATTCGACCGTTTGTCTTGTTTTCTAATTTCCTTATTTAATAAGGGAATAATAGGTATAACAGAATTGCTCAAACACTCGCAAAGTGGGCAAAGAAATTCATTTCTGTCGACATCAAAACTAACGTGTCTTCCATATCTAATTGGACGTCGTTTTTCTTTAGCGAGAACTGATTCAAAAAACTTTTGCCAGCAATCGCTATGCATAACGTGTCCGCAAGTGCTTATGTGAGGTCCGAAATATAAATCAGAGCTAATTAAAAGTGGATCAATATTTTCGCTATCAGTCCACTGCTTTCGATCGCGATTCTTTGATAAAACGGTTGACCTCTGAACAAACGCTGATAATACCATACAACGACCTGTAATCGTTACCTCTTGCTCTTCTCTACAAAGTATACACGTGTGTACTTCGCTAACAAACGTCTTTCCTCTTTGATTCTCTCCAACTGAAATCGGGTCAATTGATGTCGTCACTATACTTGTAGTATCCATTAAACAAACAGAACCGGAGGCGCCTTCACTATCCTTAAAAAACTCTGCGTGTTCTTTAATAAAATTTTTTTGCATAGCAGACATTTGAGCCATAATTCGTTCCCTTCTGGCGGCAGCCACTTCAGCATTTCGCTTACGTTCGTGTTTGATTTTCAACACATTTTGATTTTCTAATTGATTAGCGGTTTCCTCCATTTTCACGTCCATCATTTCATTTGTGTTTGGTTTCTGTAAAACTTCGCCAAACTTTCTTAAAACCCATTTTAATAAATCTTTGTGAATATCGATTCGAGAACAAATAGGTCTATTAGAACATTCTTCTAAGAGAGACAATATACCAGCACTGACACATTTATTAGCGAAATCAAAATCAGGAATCGTTCCTTTCAACTGTTCGTGTAGCGCAACACCGATTATATGCAGCACTTTTTCGAATTGAGTTTCAGAGAATGAAACGGCGTGAAGATTACACGTCCGCTTTAATACAATGTTTATTACATGTAGCAAAACATCGCATTCAAGTAACGAAGTTATAGCAGCGAATTGTGGCGCATAATCTGGAGGAACAGGTGGTGGACAACAGATTAACTCTTCTTCGTTCTGTTTTTTGCGTTTTATTTGAACTTCTTCGGCGCATGATTGATCCTGACGCGTATAATGATAGAAAAACGGATTGAAATGCTTGTAAAACTCGGGTTTTAGCTCGTATTTGCCAGTATTAGAGGTAGGCGTTGGTTTGCGAAACACTGCAACTTCTTTAATGATATTCTCTATACTTGTTTGGTAAGCGTGCGATTCTTTAGGTAAATATTTCACTAATTCCGAATGAGTCATCGCTTCCATAGAAAGCCATTGAATTATTTCATTCTTTATCTTGCCTTCAATGGTCACTTTCCCAACTCCTGGAACGTATCGTTCGGATACTATTATTAGAATAAGTCCTAAAAACTCTTCCACGAGAGAAATAGTTTGGCGAACGTAATCTTCTTCGGGCTTACGATTCACTCCTTCGTAGTTATCTTTAGCCCAAAATAGAAGACTAAACTTATTTAAAACATGAATCAGATATTCATTGGGATCAGATCTTGCGGCAGCAATTTGTAGCATTAAAATATCGCGATCAAACATTTCATCCCTAAGTCTTACGTTATGGTAAAAATAAATCTGATTCACGAGTGAATATCCATTTCTTCTCCACATTCCAGCTCTGAATTGTGCGATCATTACTTGTGTTCTTAAAGGTAATTCCATCAATTGCATCGGTGTTGGCTTTTTGTCAACTAAAAAGTTTGGTTCGTTATAATTAAGATCAAATTTTCCCAATTGCAGTAATAATCCGGCAACAAGTCGTGTGAAAGGCAAGTGAATCGTGACGGGCATCGATGACACGTCATAATCGAGACATGTTGCGCGATAACCACTTAATTCCCATTCAGTTGTCGGGCAATTACTTATGAAATCAGTTAACACCTTTAAAGTATATCGCAGTGACTTAATAAGAGTGGAGCGATCAGAAGAGCACCAATCAATAATTGATGCAACAATTGGAGCTAATTTTATTCTATAGAAGAAAAATTTATCATTAACCTTAAAAATTATAAATTTTGTAAACATACTGTAAATTAATGCCAGTTTCCCATTCAGCTTCGAATTCCACGTGCTGTCCAACCTATGAATTGAGTGAAAACAGTAAAAAATGCAACAATCGATCAATTGATTATTACCTGACGCACAACAGCATCCATACCCTGCATCCACTTTAACATATCAATAAGAGTTGTTACTCCACATAAGAAATTCTTTCTCAAGTTATCACCCCATTCTGCAGGTTTAACAGCTAATAAGTACCTTAAATCAGCCAAAATATACTGCGCTCTACGAAATGCTATGATAGCAGAATGGTTTCGTTCAAATGCTAGCTTTCCCTCGTGGTTTCTGTGTTGACCACATTCCGTCAAAAATGACTTTAACAGAACAACGATAGCATTTTCTTCTGCTATCAATGCGTGTGCGAGTGATGGCACTGTATATAACTGTACCGATAATGAAGTAATCGATACGGTATGTTCGTGATCGTCCAAAATAAAATCCTTCATTAAAGAGCCATAATTTCGAGTAAATATTTTTGCAAATTCCTTTTTACTGCGAGCTTCCATTAATAAACCAGTAATAAATAACTGATGCCATTGATTTCTCATAGATTTCCAAAGCTGTGTGTCTGCTTTCATAATGCGTTCCAATAAAACCACATTCGAGTTATTACTTGCATCGCCTTCAGTGATGTCTTTATTCATGAGAATCTCAGCGAATATAATTCTAAACGCTTCACAATAGCCAAGAATTTGCTGCAACCACGTTAAGAGTCGAGTGGCAAAAGTTTGGTGCGCCACAACATCCGTGTGCATCACATCCACACGTAATGGTTTACTGTTATGTCGCGATGTTATCTTCTCGATCATTGTCTTCACACCATTGCAAACATCAAACGTGGAACACTTAACAATACTTCTTCCCTCTCTATCAATGGTTGTCGCATAATCGGTGGCCTCTTTTTGTTGACAATCTATGGCACGACTTAACGTAGTGATTACCTGCTCGTAAGTGTGCACCTCGTCATTGAAAAGCATTGTCACAAATGTTTCGTTCGAATCTGAATCTTCACCGCTATATTGCAAATGATGAGGAAGTTTCGTATTTTGATTCCAAGTCAGCATTTCGAAGCAATACATGAGAACAGCTTTTATCACAAGTGTTGCGCGATCGACGACACCAACCAATTCGGTTGGAACTCTTTTCAATGCATCGCTGGTATCGTTTGCCTCTGAAGACACTCCTTGTATATGAATGTCGCAAAATGGCGAAGACTTCCACGCTTCTATTAACGTAAAATGTTTATTGCAGATCATTACCTAATTAACAATTATTATTAATAATACCTTTATCTCCACAATCACAGAAACCCGAACCTCCAAGAGATGTACTCATCTTATAGCGATGATTCTTGTGCACACTATTTCAATTCAATATTTAAAACAATTTAAAACATTAAAATGAAATTTAAATACCTATTTCTAAAACAGTCGACACAGAGCACACACGTTGGATCTAATCCGCAATCGCGACACGAATAGGTTGGTTCTCCAGACTTGAACACACGACCGCAAAGAGTCGGCGGATCATCGATTTGTGCCAATTTATTAAATATAGATTCGTGACTGTGAACACCAGTTATAAATCGTTCCAATGGTACTAATAATACATTACGAGCTCTTTGCTCGTCGTATACCACATTAAGGCAATCGGTGTTCAACCGATGCGCATATATTTTTGGTACATTTGCGGCCCAATATCGATACAATTCTTTCACGTCCATTACGTGACAGTTGTATCGTTTGAGCCATTGTTGCGCCAAATCGTCTTCAGTGTGCGAACTCACTGTCGTGTAATTGTCGATAATATCGTTGTCACACATATTTACGCTAATATATGTATCTAATAATTATAATGTGTTCTAATAATCACATGAGCAGCTGATCAATGGTCACATACGCCATATTAATGATATAATCACTTATTTGATAAAAAAAACAACAAAATAGATGTCGCGTTATCGTACAGCACATACACTGCAATACACTGCAGTACACTGTGTAACTGTAAAACACTACTAAACGCTTAACGCTTAGCGCTTACACTCACTAGCAATACGTTAACCTCATTCTCATTGTTGCTATCAGACGTTGTATCGAAATGTTTTATTTTGTAAAATGCGTACACTTTAAATCGTGAATGTACTACAGATGTGTACTCGATTTATTTATGGCATCAAATATCAATAAAAATCATGTATTTTAGAGTTTCGTAGCTTTTGAAATGGAAGTAAAGTTAAAAAACATGATTAGTTTTAACCCCAAGCATAACTGATGTTTGACACACACACAACACAATTACATTATTCTACTTTTGAACGCAGTCTAATAAAACGTGACTGATTAGTTAACGCCAATATTGATCGATTCAGTATATTCTTACGATGGTATTAAAACAATAGGTAAATGAATTGGAAAATCGCTGGCATTAATTAGACTCGATAATTCAAAAATTTTAGGCACGAAAGCTTGAATCCAAGCCCTATTTCTGTTGAAAATCACAAATAAATTTTTAATAACACATTTTCTTGAAGAAATTGTTCAAATTAATAAAGAATTTTCGGAATTCTTTCAGTTTACTCATTAGAAATTTTATAACTTATTTATAAAAAAACTAAATATTTTATGACTGAAAGGAGGGAACGTACATGGGTTGTTGTCCAGTTTAATGCACGTATTGTTGTAAAAAATGAATATATCTACAACCTAACAATACATTTACTTAATGGTAATGCGCGCCAACTTACCTAAAAACTAATAATATATAAATAATTTACAACAATACGTGCATTAAACTGGACAACATCCCATCCCGTATCTGTTTTTGGTAACTATGATAAAAGTTAAATTGTATTCTTTACGGAGAAAATTTACGAAAATTGAATATTATAGAAATAATAAATTATAACTGCAATGTGCTTTAGGGATGAGCACGTTTCGAGCTCGAGCGTGTGCAGCACGCATTATTACAAAAATATTTATAACAACTTTAACTTACCGGTAGTATAACATTGTAAACAGAATTAGAGAAAAAAGGAATCCACTCGGCTTTTTATGCTATAAAGTGACAAATACCTTAAAATGTTTAAAAAATAATGTTGAAAACATTTTTTATTATAGATTTCTCAATATTTTTGTAAATTTCAAGCACTTACAGTAATTTGGAAAAATTTATAAAATAATTTACACTTTATTAGATAAAATTATTGATACTGTAATAAAAAATAATGAGAAAAATTTTCAAATACAGTAAACCAGAATCTGAAATATCTTTGAGAGGTTTTGAAATTAAATTTATCAAAGATTTTATTAAAAAATCGATTATGTTTATTCAATATATGTTATGCAGCCTTTTTTCCGTTAAAGTGTTTTAGTTTAAATCTATTGTTGATGATTCTACTGATTACACGCAACCCTCAATCACTCACATACCAAGTGATATACTTTATAATTCTAATCCAAAACAGTGTATCCATCTTAATGTATGGAATAGAATGAATAAACCAAATACATAAACCTAAAAAATACTCATTATTTTTTCTAAACGCACAATAAACTGAGCAGTACTGCAAGTACAGTAATTTATCTTTTGTTGAGAATCTTTTTAATATTAATAAGGAAACGATTTTCGGGATCAAAATTTAGTTGAAAAAATATGGAAATGCATAGAAAAGAAAACGCGATATAAAAAGAGAAAAATCACATGAAAATAGAATGATTTAAGATTTTAATCTTGCAAACAATAATAATAAAATGAATATTGTATTGCATTTTCTCCATTTCTTGTAAAATTTTCTGCGTTTAGACTAAATGTTAATATTATGAAAAAAAATTTAATGATTACTTAAACAAAATTTATTGATAAAAATTTGCGCACATTTTTTTGATGTTATTATTAAAATTTTTTCGCTACCATTTATTCTAAAACATTTTATTGTGTAACACTTTGCATAAAACCTAGTTTTATATTCAACTTTTCATTATTTTTAACAAAAAAAACAGAAAAAAACAATATATTATTTTGGAGAACAATAAACAAGCAGAAACAAGAAAACAAGACTCAGTTTAAAAATATTGGATTTTATAGTTTTATAACATTGAATACAAATATTCGGTTTATTATAGATAAGAAAATGTTAGCCGCGTTTTCCACAAAAATTCCGATTCTTAAATATTGTATGTATGCTACGCACTGATGGCGATAGCTTTTACAGTACAGTACATTACATTAACTATCTGTTTATTGCAGAAACTGTTGAAGATGTGCGCGTTTGTATCGCATCATTATTATAAGTAATAAGTTATGCTTATGCCATCAACTTAATGATACTCTCCCGAGAATTATAGAAAGATTACTGTAAAAATAAGCTTTATATTTCTCTTTTTGCTACCAAAACTCATTTTTTGAACTTTTGATTCAATCAAATGACAAAAGTACAGCGGTTCGCATACGTTTGTTTCGAAGAATCTGTTGCTTCGCTATCAAACCTATCATTCAAATTTACCACTCAATATTCACTTGCTTTCTATGACATTCTTTTATTGTTTATCTATCATTGTTTCACACAAACTCGCTTTTCAATTGATTCCATGTTTTTTGATTCACTACTAAAAGAACATGAGTTTAAGAAAAGTTTAGAATCAAAAGAGGATCTCACACTCAATAATCGTAAATCTTAATCATAGTGTACTGTAGTTTTATGTAATCACATGCGATACCTAAAATAAACTGTTTTTTCGAGATAAAAAGTTGATGGAAAATTTTTATCCAGCATCAAAATCATTTAAATTATGACAAAAATAACATATAACTTCATCTTTTCATGATAAATTAATATTAATAAAAATAAAATATTTTTCCTGTTTTCAGTAATTAATATCATTCATAATTAGTCAGAACTTTATGGTAATCACATTCATTCGAAAACTGAAAACATAATTTTTCGCTCCTATTCGGTCTCTTGCAGTAAAGTTGTCGTTTTAAACCAACAGCTTTGCAAAATGAGTGGTTTTGGTTTTATTAATTTTGAAGGTCGAAACCGCGGTTAAGACCGAAAATCCGCCAATTTTCGAAAACATAAAAAATTGCTGCATTTATTATTAAATCAATATGTTTTTGCTATTGTTTTAAAATTTTCTTTTAAATACTTAATTCTATTTATTTACAAACCTAATAAGTTTGAAAATTTGTTTAAAATAATATTTAAAAATTAATACATTATGAAAATAAGCTAATTTTGGATATAATAAGTAAAGCCCGGAATATATTTTATATTCTTAGGTCAAAATATTTTATATTATATTGACTAAAAACTGACAAAATTTTGATTTATATTTTTTTTATTTTTTCACTCATTTCTGGTATACTAAACGTCGTTATTCAAAAAAATCATTTATGTTTTCCAAAAGTTAAATTTTGATTAAATTTTATGGATAACGAAAATTCATTGAATTTAATCTATAATTTTTTGAGTGTTTGTCAAAAAGAATCAGGGTCTC